>JAJJMA010164895.1:0-14472 GCA_023529015.1 Papaver nudicaule | reverse complement strand
CTTGAACTGTGTTCTCTGTTGTTGGTTGTTTTCACCTCTAAGATGCTTTTGTCATTTTGTGTGCATTTCCATACTGAGACTACAGGTTAATGGGATTTTTTCTTTTGTATATCCAACCAATTTATTTCAATATCACAGGGGCCATTGTGCAGATTTTCCACCCGCTGTTTGTGTAAATGTTCAAATTTGTGTATTTGTGGTTTCAGGAAAAACTTTCAGTTTCTGGAAGGGACTTCAACCTGACACTTATTGCTAGGCGCTCGCGTCTTTATGCTGGCACAAGGTCTGAGTAAATTAGGATTTATGAATACGTTCAATAGATTTGGTTATTCATAAAAGAAAGTTGTTGTCCTATCACCCACATTGTTATTCATGTGATGGGACTAGAATGTTTTATGGTCGAGTATCTTATGAGGTTTTCTGCAGATACCGTAAGCGTGGTGTGAATGAGAGAGGAAGAGTAGCTAATGATGTTGAGACTGAACAGATTGTGTTTGAAGATCTTCCCGAAGGAGGTCCAGTAGAAATATGTTCTGTCGTACAGCACCGAGGCTCTATACCCCTCTTCTGGTCGCAGGAAACTTCACGCCTGAACCTTAAACCCGATATCGTATGTAAGTGTCAGGCGCGCTAACTTGTACCTCACACCTCACAAGCTTGTATCTTGTTTACATCTGTACTAATGTATCAGTTATATTTCAGTGTCGGGAAAGGACCAGAACTACAGAGCAACCAGGATTCATTTTGACGATCTTAGGGAGAGATATGGAAATCCAATAATCATTTTAAATTTGATTAAGGTAGGTGTTACACTTGCGATACGAAAGTTCTTACTCAATCTGTTCAGTGCATGGATTTACTTTCTATTTCGAATTTAACAATAACCCAGTTCTGTATTCTGATTGTTTTCCTCTGTATTATGATTGGCAAAACAGACACGTGAGAAGAAACGCCGAGAGTCCAAACTGCGAAGCGAGTTTGCTTATGCGATTGAAGTTATTAACAAAGATTTATCCCCAGAAAACCGTCTGAGATTCCTTCACTTGGACCTCAACAAACATTTTAAAAGGTCTTGCTTTCTCTGTTGCTCTTGTTTCCAAGTAAAATGGTGTTGATGTTAGTGATTTTACTTGCATACATGATTCTAACTCCACAATAACTTGTTTTTTCAGCAAAGGTAAAAATGTGCTGGAGCTACTTGGTAGATTTGCTGAATATTCTCTGGGCTTGACAGGCTTCTTCCATTCACAATTAACACCTGATCTGGTACCTGAAGGGCGTTCTATCTTCGAGTAAGTTATATTAGTTTTTATATAAAACGAAGTAGCTCCTGCATGGGCATGTATTGATCCGCCGTCCCCGTATCTCTCATAAATTGTGAAGATGTTATGTTTTGGGATTCCAATTTAATAACCTATTCTTGTTCCTAGTACTGTAACAGTTTTGTGGTTTTCGAGAACTGATAAAGATTTGTTCTAAATCAGGAATCATGATACTGGTATCTTTCTTCCCGAGAATCATCTGGGAAATGAACCGAAGAATGTAGATAACTCAGAAATGCGCACAGATGAGGCTGATTATCACTGCGAAGCTAACGAGAATCCCTTGATTAAGCAACCAAAGCTACAAAATGGTGTCCTCAGGACCAATTGCATTGATTGCTTGGATCGCACCAACGTTGCGCAGTATTCATATGGCTTAGCTGCTCTTGGACATCAACTTCATGCGTTGGGGTTGATTGATAGTCCAAAGATCACCCAGGATAACTCGTTGGCTCTTCAGTTCATGGGGCTATATGAGATAATGGGTGACACCATTGCTTTCCAGTATGGTGGATCTGCTGCACATAACAAGGTAACTATTTTTGTCGCTAGTTCTTTGCACAATTACTGATTCAGGGTGGTGCACAATTATTTTAGATGCAATTTTTTTTTTGATTGCCACTTTTTTTTAGTACAAGGCATACCAATGATACTCTCGCTCACATGCATTTTAAATTTTGTACCGCCAGATTACTAGTAAGGTGAATACACTTTTTTTTTTAATAAAAGCTAAACTCTTGTAATTTGGATGCTCCATAGATATTCTCTTTGATAAGAGGCCACTGGATGGCAGCCATTGGAACCCAAGAATTCTTCAGGTCAGTTCAACGTTACTACAACAATGCTTACATGGATGCTGAGAAGCAAGATGCGATAAATATGTACGTTATCCCTTGGCTTAACATTGTGCTTTACTTATTAAATTTGTTGTACTATGCATATACTCATAAATTTTGATAACTTTATCATAAAACAGATTCTTGGGCTACTTCCAACCACAACCGGGTAATCCTGCACTTTGGGAGCTAGATTCAGACCAGCATTTCAATGTTGGGAGGCGTGATGTTATTTTTGCAGATGAAAACGCTAGGTACGGATTCTAGAAATTCTTGATAATATTCTGCAACTTTCTGATGTAGTGAAAAATGGACATTAAAAACGAAAGAAAATGATATCTATCTTATGCACCCTCCTTGTTGACTTTTAATCTTCCAAAAATAAAAGAAAGAATATAGTTCAGATCGGGTGGTAGGCTTCTTATGTAATTTAGAAGTAAGAACAAGTGTTTAGTCTACACGAAAAGATAAGATAATAAACGTCTGGAGAGTCAGACTATTCAGCTTAGGTGACTAAAAATTTTATTGTCACTTTGCGGATTTCTTGGGCTCCACTCAAAATCGATTCTTTTCCATTTAGCTCTTGTGTGTAATTCTGAACCTATAATACTAGCTTATCTTCTGTAGGCTATCTTTTAAAAGATCCTTATCAGATGGTAACCTCGTTAGTCCAAGTGATGATCCAATGTCGGCTACAAGTGTTGGGCAAAGAAATCAGGGAGAGTGCAGTCATCTTGTTGATGATTCTACACCTGAAATCTCAACTTGCGACAGTGATATATCACTTGCCAGGTTGGTTTATGGTTTCTTCACTATTCTTGCTTTCATAGTATAATCGTCAGGTACTATTTAATTTCCTATATTCAATATCTGATGGTTAATATACTGTTAGCAAGTGGGTAGAATTGTCTCTAGGAGAATAGAAAAATGGATGAGAGACATGTAAGGGAACTGTCCATCCGAACTTCGTTTTGCATATTATTTGATTGTCTGGCAATTCAGGTATTGGTATTAAAATCAAAGTTGCATTTCTTTAGGTTCACCTCGATGGCTAGCCAGCAGCTTTTCACCGACATGCAAAGCACCCGGATTCATTTCCACGAAGACACACATAATTGCTCAAACTTTGTTGATGTCGAATGGCTTTCTTCCGCTGGAAATTCGTGTGCAGGAGACCTACATGAGAGGTATTGTTTTGTGTATATCCCTGCAAAATTTTTCTATTTGTCCCTCGCGGGGGTCCAAATGGTTTAGAATGATTTGATGATCCGATATTAAGTGAATTGCACCCCTTGGTCTGTCATGGATTGGTGACTCACGCTTGTAATCTGAATGTCTGCAGGTCTGAAGAGAATGTTATGGAGGGACTAAAAGATAAAGCTGCATCATTTACGAGTGAAAATAACTCCACTATTAAGGTCCAAATTATATACCTTTTTCTCCTTCCAAGTTCCTCTTGATTTCTTTCGTTATTTCTTATAATATGATTTGCTCTCATAAATTACTACAAAAATCAGTTCCATTTGAAAATCCTAATCCCTACTCATAGTTCAGAATATGTTTATTTCGATGCCAGAGCCTCAAATTTTAGAGTTTGAGCAGTGAAAGGCGCGAAATGTTTAAGAAAGAACTGAAAAATGACATGGTTGCTGAGTTTCTCTTGTTTGTCTTCTGTCCAGAGTTCTTCCAGTGCTGTTGGGAATTTTTCTGACAGATTTGTTCACTGGGTAAGCTATGCGGAGGCACTATGGCACACACGTATAGAGCCTCATAAATTAGCAGAAGTGATATGACTTTGTCTTCAACACCCCCACTGATTTGATATCGATGCCATTTCCAGAAGCAAAAACAGACCCTGTAGAGGAAAAATAAAAGAGTGACATAGTAAAGGAAAAAGCGAAAACACTGGAACTGGCATTCTTTGTAAAGTATCTTTTTCTTTCTCTACCATAAATGTTTCGATTGAGAAAACCTCGGTCGGAACAAAAAAAAAAAAAATCCACATGAAAGAAAAAAAGAGAAGGTAGATAGGACAGGTAACGTCTCCGTTCGTTTTGCAGCCCGCCCCATCCAACCCCTACTTCTTCCCTGTTAGATTTTTATGTACTTCGCAATTCTTGTAAATACCTGCACATTCTTATTGACTCGAGGCTCCATTTATACAGTCAGAAGATCTTGTTTCGTTTTACATACATGAATATGTTTGGTTGTACCGAGGAAAATGAATTATTGTCCTCCAATGGATATCATCAAATAGACAAAAGCACTCCTCTCCTGGAGCTCTTTTCCCCCCTGACCGTGCAAATATTAGTCTGTGTTTAATAACATCTAATTCTATGGAATTAGCGAAAAGTTTCCATGAAAATAAATAGTTTTCCGTCGTCTGATTAAAATCTGATTCCATGGAGTAGTGTCCATTTAAAAGAAATGTCGTTTTAACTCAATTCCATGGAAAATCTTACCTTTTCATGATGGAACTGTTTCCTTTCACTAGTATCAAACACAGTCTTAGGAAAGATGGACAACTTTCAAAGAGAAAAGAGAGAGACCCCCTTAGCTCTCAAAGGGCAGTATTTAGCATAATACGATAGTACAATGTATGCGACTATTTCCGGGGCTTTGCGTTTTTGTTTTTGTTTTTCTTCTTCAATTGACTCGTCATTTTGATTCATTATACCTGCATTTAATTTATTATATCGTCTGATTGAAAATTTATCGGATAGTAATGTCATAGAGAACTTTTAATCCTGGCCATTTTACGGGCAGTGTTTACCGTGGGGGCAATGCCAAATTAGGATCATGATGAAATCCCAAAAATCCCATATCCAACCATAATTTAGTTGTTAACTAAATTTTGGTTAAGCTTAGTTACATGCTACAATGTTTAGGAATGGGTCGACATGGCCAATAGTTTTGGAATGAACTATAGGACTAATTTGAAAAGCCAGCAATTAGAATCCCAATTCATATTAGAGCTCATCACACTTCCCATGGCTGCTGATGGAGGGACCTGATTCTGGGGGGACAAAAAACCCATATGAGACAAAACAAATTATGCATGGTTTTAAGGGGGGTGGGTGGGGACGGGATTGGTCCCCCATTAGCAGCGTTGCCAGTTCCAACAAAAATCCTTCTTAATTTAGATACAAAGTGAGAAACAGTAATTCTTAAAATTACTATAGGAGTGAACGAGTGCAAATTTGTGCACCCTTACAGTTATAAGGGTGCACGTTCCTCCAGCTGTTATTGGTCCACGTATTTAAAGTGGGTTTTGTTTTTTTTTTTTTTACGAAACAAAATTATTTATCAATCTCTCACGGTTTCTCCGCTATTTCTTTCTCTTCCTTTTTCTCTTCCATGTTCTTCCTGATGTTGGCTAAGTTGGTTAATTATGTAAACAAGGTAACGCTTCACTGATTCAGACAATGGTAACAATCAAGATCTGGTATATAGTTAACATCCCATTTTAGCTCATTAGGTCATGATGATATTTTTTAAACAACGGGTCTGGGTGATTTGATCAAATAAAATTATTTTGATGTTGAATCGTGTGATAGTGAGATTAAAATCATGGTGTTTTGTTTTCGAATTCAGTAGGGAATAATTTGTGTCAACCCAATTAGCTTGTAAAATCCATGATATTCCCACTCTTTTGATTTCTTCTTTTGTGCAATTTAACTACTCCGATTAGTTCTCTATTTGCAATATTTTTCTCTTGATATTCTAATCTCTCTCAACTAAAGCAATTCTTTTTGGTTAATACTAAGCAAGGATTTAATTTGATCAAGTGTTTTGTGATACGGGTTTGAACTTTGAACTTCGAAGATGTTAATGGAGGTGTCTGGTGGAGGAGTAGTAACAGAGAGATTTATAAAGGAAAAAAAAAAACTGGAAATCAGATTAGAAAAATTAAGTAATACAGGTGGCCCAATCAAAATTAGAGGAACGTGCACCCTTATAACTATAAGGGTGCACAAATTTGCACTGAGGAATGAACTATAGGACTAATCTTTCTTAAAATTTGAACAGAAGAAGACATCCTCAAAATTTAATTACAAAGCCAAACACACGTAATTTTTGTTTTCTTTTCTTCTTCAATTGACTAGTCATTTGATTTCATTAGGCAGTGACACCAACCATCCTGCACGGTACGAATTACAGAGAAGGAAAATGTGTTGTTAATTTGGAGTCTGCGGGCAGGTTTATGATATCCGACTAATTCAAGTTTTTTTATTCTTCAAGGCACTATGGTACAGGATGATTTTGATTACAAAGTTAAACACACATAATGTGATTTTGTGCACACTCTTGTAAGAGTGTTTACATGACATTTAAGTCTACACCATTGATTTCATTTGGGGAGTTATATAACGAGGATTATAATTGGAAACATGGATAGTAATGGGGCCATCAATTAATGAATCAACCAATCCGATGAATATGTCAAATATAATAGCATATAGAGGTCTAATATTGTGTGAGTTGTGGTTGGGTCATTGTAGTCTGGTCGAGTCTGGTCATGTTGTAATTGTGTGTGAACACACGTGTGAGAATTGAGTCGAGAGAAGAGTCTTTATATTCTGTATTGTCCATGTAAATAACTTATCTTCTTTCAATCAATTTGATTTAAATCGCAGCCATGTAGACATCAGGATTTCCTGTGTTACTATGGTATCATCGAGGGGAAAGGCTAACGCCATGATCCTTGGACCATAATCCGAAGTTTCTTCACCTCAACCGCCATTAAATTGATTTTATGCCGCTGCTTCTGATCTTCAATGGATTTTCAGCTGCTGATTCACTCAACAACCGTTTCTCTGATGTAATTAGGTTTGGATTCTTTTACTCTGACCGATTCTTAGTTATATTTGATTGTTTGTGTTGATTTCACTAGTAATTGAAGGTTTCAGAGATGATTCTTGAAGTTAGGGTTTGGATTTCATGGAGTTTTGGTAGAAATTAGGGTTTGGTTTCGATACCTGCTACATCAATGCACAAGATTAAGCATGTATTTGAGGCTAAAATTCAATTCTCTCCCTTGAGCTCTTGAAGATTGCCGATAATCCTTAGAGTGGAATTAACTTCTTCTACCTCAACTGTTTGAATTGAGTCTCTGCTGCTAATCTCCTATGTTAAATTAGATCTGGCAAATCTAAAATTTAGATTACTTTGGTTTTCATCTCATGTGTGAAATCTCTGCATTACTATTGCAACAATATCCAAGTTCATCTTCAAATTTAGTTTTCGTCATAACTAGTTTTCCTAGTTCTTTTATCAAGTCCTACTAGTACTGATTCCTGGAGCTTGAAGGCCTGAGCATGTTGGATTCTACTTCATTATGTTTGTTAGATGAAGACTTAAAGTTGTTCCGCTTTAGAGTGAAGAGAATTTCTTCTAAAATTTCAGCAGATGTTGAGGTACGTGTGTGTGCTAAATGTTTGCTGCACTATATGTGCTTAATCATGCTACATTTTAGTTCCTCCTCTTAATTTTAATTTGGTATAGTCCTCACAGTGAGAGTAGATTAGTGAGTTGGCTTGTGTGTTGAATGATGGAGCTGATTTTTGATGTCTTCGACTTGGAATTGGTGTGGTACTGGTGTACAGATTGATGTTCTCTTCATTAAGCCACCTTGAGGTTGAAGGGGGGTAATAGCATATAGAGGTTTAATATTGTGTGAGTTGTGGTTGAGCCATTGTAGTCTGGTCGAGTCTGGTCAAGTTGTAATTGTGTGTGAACAGACGTGTGAGAATTGAGTCGAGAGAAAGTCTTATATTCTGTACTGTCCATGTAAATAACTTATCTTCTTTCAATCAATTTGATTTAAATCGCAGCCATGTAGACATCAGAATTTTCTGTGTTACTAAAATATACACTCCTTAATGGAGTGTGCACATAATTAAACTCCATAATTCTTTTAAAAAAAAAAACACACACGCATACAAATTATACTCATACACATACACAACAAATTGAGCCGGATGGCATCACAACCACAACAAGAGAACCGTACAATTGGGAAAGGGCATTGTAGTCAGCTGGGCTGACTTAAAATTTGGGCCCTTTTTGTTTTGGGCTTTAGGCCGCTTAGTCCTGAATAAGATGGCCCCCACGATCGTGATGGCACTTCCCGTTAAATATACCATCGCACTTGAGGCCGTGACAACAATGATGGAACGCCCCACATGGTTGATCGAGTCTAATACAAGATGAAGGGCGGGGCTTTGCCGTCTTCCTTGGCAACTTTCTCAACTCCTCAGACGATGGGAATGTACTTCCGACGATCTTTTCAGCATGGGGGCAGAAGACAGGGACTTGCAAGGCATATTTAGGGATCACACCAAGTTGCTTCTCCAATGCTTTATCTTTATCACGCTCCTCTCGTGCAGTGCCACTGCCAGCTGCAAGTCCAGCGCACGCCGGATCCTCGCGCGACTCTACAACGTGCATATAGCAGCATAGTTAGATACTGTTGCACGAAACTATACAAATAAATGTGTCAGCACCGCGTAAAACTGTTAACAATTTCATAAATATTTCCTGCATTCCACGTTAATTGAGCTACTTCTTTTTTTCATTTTACCTAAAAATAAACTAATATAAAAAATGAATTAGTTCAATTAATGAAGGACGGAAGTAGCATATTTTTGTTACTGACAACATAATAATGAAATGTGACCATGTAGTCACCATTGCTTTGAATGAATTGAAATATGGGCATAAAACGAAAATAAATTAACAAAATGTGGGAGGTGATAGGTTAAAATTTATTGTTACCGGCTGCTGTAGAAATCAGAATAATCATGGTAACAAGATGAAAGACAATGGACAGATAAACGTTCTTTGCCATTCTTGGTAATTCTCCGTTAAACCTGATTTGGCTTAGCTGCTGTGCTCGATCAAATTCCTCCGAGTATTAATCTCTCTTTCGGTAAGATAACTGGATTAATTTTGTTTGTGTGATTACTAGTATATATGAACAACACAAATGTTGTGTATTTATAGTACTACAACTACAACCTCATTGCTTCATGATGAATCCTTGTTGAATATACAATCGACCTATTAGCTGTTTGTTTGTCATCGTGCTACATCGTGAGATGATTAAATCCGACAATGATCTAACTAGAAGATATCGAAAGACATCTGGGCAGCTTCAAATACCAATTTAATGAGCACTTCATTGACTTCTCGATAAAATAAAAAATCTAAATGTACCGCTCTTGGAGCGACAGCAAAGCCTATACATATATCAAGCGATGTGGAACCCATCATTTTTCCAAGGGTTCACCACACTTGGTAGAAATCAATGGACCTAACTAACCTTGAAAATCGGCTTGCAAGGTTAGGGTTGCCCAAGACTTATATATATCAAGTGATGTAGGTCTATTCTCAACATCTTTTGAATATATGGTTTTCGACTTGTTTTAGGGTGTTACGTCCAGAACCACTCTAATATAATTTTATAATTCAGCTAATATTATCGCCGATACAGAAAGTTACAAAAAAAGTCATTTGTATCTGCCAATATGAACTGATATATTTAGATAAAACGATACATTATATAATCAACAAGGGCATCTTTGTAACAAAATATCTTTTTTTCTAAATACCCTAGTCATCGCTTGCAGTTTGAGGATACCAAGTACACTACCAACTTTTTCGTTCGTGAACCTATGTGAAGTTATTTGGACAATCTCAAAAATCAATATCCAAGCACAACTTCAGTAAGATCTATATTCAATCTAGATCATAATTCATGCAAATATAAGTCTTTGGACATCTTTCTACAAGATTAGTATTCACTCAAAGTTTGATAACATACTTCCTTGCAATTACTTTAATTATATCAATAAAAAGATATAATGCAGAATTTAAAGTAATGCAAGGCACCAGAACTTTGTTGACGAGGTCCTCGTCTAGTTTGAACACACACCTTATTAAGAGAGATCGAGTTAACCCTACTGTAGTTGTTGAAAATACCAAACAACCTAATCACGTAACTAAAACACAAGTAGAGAAGACTAAATGGGAGAGAAGACATAGTATTATTGATAATGAGTAAACCAGAAGATGGGATTCCTTCCTTGAAGGATATTGCCCCCTATTTATAGAGGTGAGATTCTAGGTTAGTTACATATGTGCCCTTTCTAGAAGGTTCCTAGAGATTACATAGTATAGAAGGTTACAAGAAGGTTCATATGCATATGAGTTACATGGGGGTATATGTACTTTCTAGAAGGTTCCTAGAGTACTTTACATCGGGGTATATGTTCTAGAGAGTTCTTATGAGTTACATATCATTTGAGGTAGTTCGTGCAGAGGCTTATGGTCCGAGCGCGGAGGCTTGGTGGTGCGGTCTTGGAGCGGAGGTTCTGTGCGGAGGGGCTGAGCTGAGCTGAGACGATGCGTTGGATTTGCCAGGTTGCGCTGGAGGTGGAGGCTTTTAGGAGTTATATGAAATATGGTATCCACACCTGCGGTTTGCTGCTACTCTTGGATCCCAATAGACCCTACACACTAGATTCCCTTAGCTGCTATCCTTTATAGGTATAGGAGTTGCTCCACAGTCATTCGTGAAGATTAGCGCTACCTTGCTTCTAACATGACGCCTAAGATGGATTTCTTTTAGATATTCAATCAAGGTTAATGGAAATCATGTTTGGATAAATTAGGGTTAACTTTCTTGAAAACTTATAAAGATACCTAATTGATTACCTCGCAAAGTATCAACACAGTCAAATGGAAGTGTTTTTATATTTTGTGGAACTTCTAGGCCATACGAAGTTTCTATCAAAATCTTAATCTATGATTAAAAGTTCTTGAATGTCCTTGCAGCTGAAGCGAAGGACCTTGGAATATACAAGAACTAATTAATCGTAATAGATTACAAGATCAAGGATCAATCAAATAAGATGTCTGAACTGTTCTTCACAAATCCCAAAGTGAATTTTGTACAATAGATGTAACCTAATTTTCCGAATAGCAAATGTTTCATAAGGATGAATAACCTTCCAACAACGATACACGGATGTGTAGAGGATCGAAGGTGATTGTTGCAAGAGGTCCTTTATTTATTGTGATCGATCAAGGGAGGTTAGCTTAGGATTTAATCAACCTTATATTGGGGCTAAGTAAGCTCGGGAACTTGTAAAATCAAAAAATTAACACCAAGTCCATTCTAACCTTCTCGTTTAGTCTAGGTCCACAAGTGGTAGGCGTGTGAAAAATTGGGAATCTATCCCATGCAGAAATTATTGTTTGGGGATCTATCCATAGATGGAAAACATTAGTAAATCTATCCTACCGTCTATTTGAACTGTTAAATAGTCAGTGACCCCACATTGACTGGTCAAAGTTTCATTCTAATTTACTAATAAACCCTTTTGACCCTCTTATTTAAAAGTTCTAATATACACAAGCAGAGAAATTCATGAAGAGATAATCGTGCGTTTTTGTTCCTTTCGAAGGATGACACAGAAGTATATGTTAATCCTAAGAGCTTTCTTTGCATCGGTAGAAAAACAATATATAGGACCCCTTCTTCTCCTCTCTCAATTTGTCATCTTTATATGGAAATCATCTTTATCGATCAATTTTATGAAGTGGGTTCGTCTCACTGTTGAATTTAAATAAAGAACCTTGTTTCTATTTTAAGATGGGAAGTGATTTAGTTAAGGTTTATAAGGTTTTGTATACTGTATAACCTTGTCTCAATGGTAACCGATGGTGGAAACTGGAAAGTGGTAATGTTCTTATTTTAATCCCATGATTTCTTTAGATGGTTGAATACCTAAATTTTCTACTGTTACACCGAGCTATTAAACTGACTATTCAAAACTGGAGTGATACTCATGGGATTGATTGACCAAAACCCCTTGAATTTGGTGTTGTCGTGGAATCCCACCACTTTAATGGCTCTCAACATTAATAAGAAGCAGAACAAGACGAGTGATGATATCTCTTGTTTGGTTCAAACAAAAAGGTTGCCGGAATAACTAAACAACCATCAGGACATTATGGGTGAGAGTCACGATGATGATGTCTATTGTTTTGTACTTGTTGGAATTGTAATTGGGATGATGATAGAGATTCCTGGTCCATTTTTATAATTTCTCATTTAGATTGTAAAATCATGATAATTATTATGAGTATCACCTATTAGACGTCATGATTGATTTCTTGCTACGGTGAAACTTGTTGGCTCCTGATGTTGAATCTAATCCCTGATCAAACTTTTAAGAAATCTTGATTTTATGATGGAACTTAGATATACAGGTTAAGGGCAAAACAGACTTGTATTCACGCGTGTAAGCCACATGTGCGAATGCTTGACTAATTAACCGATATCTTAACGGTTTAGGATAGATTCACTAATATTTTCCATCCATGGATAGATCCCCAAACAATAATCTCTATATGGGATAGATTCCCAATTATCCCTTGAAAATAAGAAGGGTTGTGCACCAAAGATGTGCAATTGTTGGACGTGCACAAGGTTAGCGAACTGGTTCCCGAGCCCAAACAATAAAAGTGGACAAGAGCGTAAGTTCTTGGCATGGTTTGCGAACCTTATAAACATAAAGATCAATTACCCCATCGACTCACATGGTTTATGAACTACCTCGAGAACCTAATGTACAATTGGAGTTCAGTAACTTTTCACCTTGCAAGGTTTGCAAACTGGTTCACAAACCTTATATGCTAAAGGTACTCAGAAACTTTTCTTCCAACTATGGTATGCGAACTGGTTCGCAAATTTCGGATAGAAAATTCGGACGAGAATCTCTAAATATCCATATTCTCTTCCAAACATTCTATTGAAGGTTTCCTAATTTATACAATTTAACATTTGAAGAGGTGATTTTGAATACCAATCTTGAAAATACTATTTATTTTATGTATTTTTTCTGACGCGTCAACCATGTACAGTTGATTTATCAAAGGTGCTTTAATGTAACATTATTATATTCAGTGCTGCTATTTTCCTCCCAAACAACCACCTCAATCTAAACTCCATATCCGGAAAATGGTGAACCCCAACCTAAACCTGAATCTAAAATCTCAAACCCTTAACTCCGGATGTGGGGCTAAGATGGTTTGGGAGGTGGCAAGAGGAGAATTTGGGAGTAGTATATATGGAGAAAAATTATGCGAAAAAAAAATGTGTAGGTGGTTAAGTAGTAAAATCACACCATTGAAATTAGTAAAATAATACTCCATTAGTATGAGAACCCTGTTCTACGTAGAACAATGGTTTCTCACCAGTTCTTTTTAGGGGAGAGACCTGGGTTCGAATATAGTGCTCGACCCTTGTAATAGAAATGTAAATGTTGAATTCGGATACTAGAGCAAGCACTATGGTCTCTAGATTGTAGATAATTCTCCACAATGTAGAGAAGACTAACCATTATGGTGGAAGATATCTCTGCAATCTAGAGAATTCTTGGGATTTCTCTAGTTGGTGTAACAACAAGTAGAGATACCATCTCTATGTAGGAACTCAGTCTCCGCGGATTACCCCCTACGGGAACTGAGTCTCTGTTGTTGGCATTTCCTTGCGGAAATTCAGTCTCCACTTATTATCCCCTGCGGAAACTCAGTCTCCGCCCCCATTGGCTTTTTTAGCCAAACATGTCTTCCCTAGATGCACATCTGGGTTGCACGGACTCAGACGCGGAGACGCGGACACGACACGACACGGACGCGAATACGAGCGAGGTCTCAAAATGTAGGACGCGGACACGTTTATATATTTAGTAAATATAAATATTAAATATACTAATATATGATATTAATGCTAGTTGAAGTAGTATAAAATATTGAAAAGAACAAACTATGTATATATAGTACATACAACTTACTTAAAAGCGTGCATTGTCCAATGGTTAAGCTCCTAAGCTGGGAGATCAATATTTTTTGTACTGAATTATCACTTGAAATGAGAGAGTTGATGGAGTTGACCTAGTTGACCTCGTCGTACGCGCGTCGTGGGTGCGTCTGCGACAAGAGTCTGACGCGGACTCGTGCCCAAAACTGGCGCGTCTGTGCAACCTAGATGCACATTGTGGGAATGACGACTGGCTGGCAGTGGGCCCAGTCCAGTTTGTTGGGTCAAGTGGAAACTTGAACCAGTCGGTTATGATAAACCCTGCCGTCTAAATTACCTAGACATTTTCCCTCCCTCTCTTCTCTGTAATTCCTCTTTTAATGGCTCTTCACTTCCCGGGTTATTTTTTTATCTTCTTCTTCTTCATGTTGACTTCATCTGAAGAAGAAAGTTTCAGTTTTTTCAAATATAAAAAGATGATTCT
>JAJJMA010164854.1:949-13754 GCA_023529015.1 Papaver nudicaule | reverse complement strand
AGTAGTGATAATAGCGACTGAGATCGTATTCTTGTGTAACGTGGCCTTGTGTCATGACCAGTGTTTGATCCCACAAATATTGTGAGTACAAGAATGTATGAGATAGATTCGACGCCATGTGTCCATTGCAATGGTTTGCTTGCAAACTGTTAGTTGGATATGGATGAATCTAAAGGAGTACTCTTGAGCAAAAAGTCCATGGATCACAGCTGAGGACGTTCTCACGTCTAAGTTCTGGCTCAGCCCAGTACTTCCAGCGGAATCCAGATTTGACGAAATCTGAAAGGCGCACGGTTCACGAACCGGTTTGCGTACCAGACACTCGAAAATTCTCTGAGTTCGAGATGGCTATTTTGTTCACGTACCAGTACTTGAACCTGACGGTAGCTATCTTACTGGTGTCGGATTTAGTGAATATTCTCCTAGAATTTCATCCTGAGTCAAATTCCAAAACTCCTTTATCTCTTAGATGGACTTGTGTAAAACATAAATACCTTTTGTGTTCCATCTAACGATCCTCAATGAGTCAATAAGATAAGATTATCTCTGGTCTGTTGGATTTCTATCTTGAAGTGTTTTTGAGCCAACAAAACACTTGGCAGATAATTCTAAAAAGAATTCCAATTGAGATTAATCTCTATTACTTGGTTGGCAAGTTTAGGGTTTCCTTAACGTGTGGGACAAGTAATTGATTGCTTAATTCCAAAGCAACCTATCTTATTGAGTGCTATAAATAGAGGTGTCTAAGGACAAATACCGCAAGCATCAAGCATACGTGAAGGTCCTTAGGGAAGGTAGCGTAAACTCTTTTCACTTCGGTGAATGCTTGTTGTGGTATAGTCATCCTCTATAGGTTGCAGCTCCTCTATACGTGTGGTATTTCATTTGCTGTTAGTTGGATATTCTGTGTTGTGCTATATAGTATGAGACATTGAGACCGTCTGACATTGAGACATTGCTGTTAGTTCCTAACAAAGGTAAAATGTTGCTGCGCCCGCTCCTATTTATTTGTCGCTTCAGAAACGTTTGACTCTAATATGAATCTGTGGAGCAATGGTAGCGCGTCTGACTCCCAAGTCAGAAGGTTGCGTGTTCGACTCACGTCAGATTTTATGAATTGTTTGAAGTAAAACTACAACACAGACTATGACACAAGCTTGTTCTGTATGTAACTTATTTAAGCACCATCTTCATGCTATGTTAGAGTTATCAACATTTTGTGTTGGCTTGAAAACAGGTTGAATCGGTTCGACTGGGTCAGGGGTTTATAGGTCTTTTAATTGATACCAGCTAGTGGATAATGTGGGTGAAAAATGGGTGAACAAAAGTTTACCGCACTTTATAGAATACTTAAAAAGTAAAGGCACTTTATATTAGCATATTTCAAACGGGGGCATTTTATAAAATCACCCCATGTTTTAAGTAGTACCACAACACACGCTAACCACAGTCGGTATCTTCGAGCTGCTTCTAGTGACTTCCAGTATGTTCTAATTTGCCTAAACCGGTGCAACATACAAAGTGGGTCAAAGGTCAAAACTACAAATTGACATAAACACCCTTTCATTTTCCCTACTCTGTCCGAAAAATTAGGATTTTACCAACAGGTGTCCCAATCACTATTGTGCAATATTTTCGGTGGTGTGAAAACAGAAAATACAATCGTCCACCGTCCATTCACACAAATCAACGGCCAAGAAACCAAAAGAACATTCTAGAAACCCAAAAGAATAATTCATATAAATTCTCGTCTCTCTTATTCTCTCCGTCTTCCCTAAATATCTTTACAGAGCAAACTAAAACCCTAGCCGAGAATTCCATTTTCTCAGATTTCTCAATCAAATCTTCATTTTCTTCAAATCAGTTTCTTTGTTGATACGATTTCAGTATAATGGCCGGAAAAGGTGAAGGACCAGCGATCGGAATCGATCTCGGTACAACTTATTCGTGTGTTGGAGTATGGCAACACGATCGTGTTGAAATCATAGCTAATGATCAAGGAAACAGAACAACTCCTTCGTATGTTGCTTTTACTGATTCTGAACGGTTGATTGGTGATGCTGCTAAGAATCAGGTCGCTATGAACCCTATCAACACTGTTTTTGGTACGTTTTTTCTCTTCTTTTCTTTTTTCCATGTTTTTTTTTTCTCTTGTTTTGTATGTAGATGTAGAGATATTTTGTGATGTTAAGATGATTCTGTGTTGTTTTAATGAGGTTAATCATTCAGCGCCATGTTACTAGAAATGCTGTGAAATCATTTTGTTGGTTAGATTTGCTTGTTTATGTCAAGTTTCATTGTTTTTTGATCTATAATTGAGTTTCATTTCTTTAGATCTATCTTAGAACGTTAGGTATGTGAAGTTTGTATGATTTATATTCATGATTGTGAGTTAATAGTCATGTATTTCAATGTCACCCATGAAAAACTGCTAATGCTCTGTATTTTGTGTAATTTTACGATTCTTGTTTGTATGCCTAGAAAATTAGGGTTTGATTCAATTGAACTTTACCTGTTTACATGTCTAGAAAATTAGGGTTTGTTTCAATTGAACTTTATTTTTTTGTACGGGAGAAGTATGTTATGGGGTCTGCTTTTCCCATGGTAGAATTTCAGATGGTATTTCTTATTTAATCAGCTTTTCTTGCATTTGTGGGTTTCTAATGTATGTATTGATGGGGTCTGTTTTTCAATGTGTGAAATGAAACGTCATATGATATTTCTCATTGAATCAGATTTCATGAATTATCTTCTTGGATTTGTGGGTTTCCAATATATGTATTATTGTTTGTTGATTATTAATTATATTTGGTTGCTGTGCATTTCTAAGTAATGCATGATTAGTTTTTATTTAGTATGTTTTGTGGATACTCTTCAGTTTTATTGAACTATGTGTAAATTACTTTTGTAGATGCAAAGCGTCTTATTGGAAGGAGGCTCAGTGATCCCACTGTCCAGGCTGATATCAAGCACTGGCCCTTCAAGGTTATTGCTGGTGAGCAGGACAAACCCATGATTGAGGTCTCATACAAGGGAGAGGACAAGAAATTTGCTGCTGAAGAAATCTCATCTATGGTTTTGATTAAGATGCGTGAGATTGCCGAGGCATACCTTGGTTCTACAGTCAAGAATGCTGTTGTCACTGTACCTGCGTACTTCAATGATTCTCAGCGTCAAGCTACAAAGGATGCAGGAATGATTGCTGGTCTTAATGTCATGAGAATCATCAATGAGCCTACAGCTGCTGCTATTGCTTATGGTCTTGACAAAAAGGCCACCAGTGTTGGAGAGAAGAACGTTCTTATCTTCGATCTTGGAGGTGGTACCTTTGATGTCTCTCTTCTTACCATTGAGGAGGGTATCTTTGAAGTTAAAGCTACAGCCGGAGACACTCATCTTGGTGGTGAGGACTTTGACAACAGAATGGTGAACCACTTTGTTCAGGAATTCAAGAGAAAGAACAAGAAGGATATCAGTGGTAACCCCAGGGCTCTTAGAAGATTGAGAACATCATGTGAAAGAGCAAAGAGGACTCTATCATCCACTGCTCAGACAACCATCGAAATTGATTCTTTGTTTGAGGGTATCGACTTCTACTCCACCATCACTCGTGCCAGGTTTGAAGAGTTGAACATGGATCTGTTCAGAAAATGTATGGAGCCAGTTGAGAAGTGTTTAAGAGATGCCAAGATGGACAAGAGCACCGTCCACGATGTTGTTCTTGTTGGTGGATCCACCAGAATTCCTAAGGTTCAACAGTTGTTGCAAGATTTCTTCAATGGAAAGGAGCTTTGCAAGAGCATCAACCCTGATGAGGCTGTTGCTTACGGTGCTGCTGTTCAGGCTGCCATCTTGAGTGGTGAGGGTAACGAGAAGGTTCAGGATCTGTTGCTGTTGGATGTTACCCCTCTATCTCTTGGTTTGGAAACTGCTGGAGGTGTCATGACTGTTTTGATTGCTAGAAACACCACCATCCCCACCAAGAAGGAGCAAGTCTTCTCTACTTACTCTGACAACCAACCCGGTGTGCTGATTCAAGTGTACGAAGGAGAGAGAACCAGAACCAGGGATAACAACTTGTTGGGTAAATTTGAATTGTCTGGAATCCCCCCAGCTCCCCGTGGTGTGCCTCAAATCACAGTCTGCTTTGACATTGATGCCAATGGTATCCTTAATGTCTCAGCTGAGGACAAGACTACTGGACAGAAGAACAAGATCACCATCACCAATGACAAAGGTAGGTTGTCAAAGGAAGACATTGAGAAGATGGTTCAAGAGGCAGAAAGGTACAAGTCTGAGGATGAGGAACACAAGAAGAAGGTTGAATCCAAGAATGCCCTTGAGAACTATGCCTACAACATGAGGAACACAATCAAGGATGAGAAGATCGGTGCCAAGCTCACAGCTGAGGACAAGAAGAAGATTGAGGATTCGATTGAAGCAGCCATTCAGTGGTTGGATGCCAACCAGCTTGCTGAGGCTGATGAGTTCGATGACAAGATGAAGGAGCTTGAAAGCATCTGCAACCCAATCATTGCCAAGATGTACCAGGGAGCTGGTGCTGATATGGGTGGAGGCATGGATGATGAAGTTCCTGCAGGAGCTGGAGGTGCTGGTCCCAAGATTGAGGAGGTCGACTAAGTTGGATGAATTTTGCTGATGCCTTTCAGTTAGGTTATTGTTTGTTTTGATGCTTAACTTCTTAGATTTGCAGAACAATGTTGGTATTTTTTGGTTTATTTTCTTTTTGCTTAGTGAGATTGTTATGGCTGGTTTTGCCATAATCTGTTAGACTTGCTTTTGGAGAAGGTTTAATTCAGTTTAAGTTATTCAATTTTAATATCTCCATCATTCTTAGCTTTAGCTAGTTTGTCTTGCGTTTGACTTGGCCTTCAAATTCTCTGGCTCTCACCTTCTTAGTCTAAGTAGCAGCAGTGTAATGTTGCATCTGTTAGTACTGATGTGTCTTCTATATAAAGTTGGTACATGTAAAGTTCAGTTGGTTAAGTTAACAACAGCTTCCCCGAACTGAATGTTCTGAATCACAAACTTGCATGAGCTGAAAATCACCATCAGCCATCAGGTGCTATGAAGTGGCCTGGGGGGCCCAATGAATGGTTCTTCAGCAGACTCATCCATTTGAACAACCGGCATGGGGCCAATGAATGGTTCTTCAGCAGACTGGGCCAACTCGTCATTGGACTGAGCTTCAACAGAATCATCTATTTGAGCAACCGGTCTGCTCCATGGAATATTTCCTGCTTTCTGCAGGTCGCATCAAAACATAATCAGCACCAACACACAAAAATTTAATCGCTAGCGGCATTGCAGAATAAACTGGCTTACAAGGTCTGCCGAAGCCTCAGTCGTCTTGCATTGATGATCGTCGATGCTAATTGTGACAACTGCAATTAAAATAGAAACCAAACTGAGTTTAGGATAGCTGAAAGGAAATAAACATTTAGATATCCAACAGTACAGAAAAACTTACACATCAATCTTCCTCCACTTAATGTTGAGAATGAGGCGGCTTGCATGCCCTCTTTCATTCTTGTTTTGCAATGTCCTTCTTCCATCTCAGGAGTCCAATGCTTCCCCATAACTTTGTTGGCAAGAGGAGTGCCTGGTCCGACAAACAAAAAGTCTTTGATATTATCTAATATTTGGAGCTTGTCCACATAGACAAACTTAGGAATGCCACCCTCGCATGTAACAAATAAAAGCCCACAAGTATATGTGCTCATGTCAAAGCCGTCCTCCAAATCCCAATCCTCTGGTTTGAAGTCTCTTTTTAGAAAATTGCTCGAGAAAGTAACACAATCCTTCAACTTCAGCACTTCACTGTTGGACTTGAATGTAGCAGCCTGTCCAAAAAAGAAAATCAACCATGAAGCATTATAACAACAACCTAAAAACTCTGCCTTTGGTGTTATCAGTTCAAAGTATCCAGAATACTACCATATCGTTTAATAGGGAGACAATCTTTTTGCCTACTGCATCTCGACCGCAAACAGCAACATGTATGTGACAAGCAGCATCAGACAACTCTTTACAAGATCCACTCCCAATCAAATAGATTTTTATTGCATCTGTCCTTTCTAAGTTGAATTTTTTTCTGTAAGCCACCTTTTTGAGTGTGTCATCAACTTCTTTCTCAGTTGGTTCATAGGTTAGGCAGTAGTTTTGAAAACTTTCATCGCTTATTCTGTAGTCGACTGTTTTAGTTTTTTTCCGAAGTGGCTGTTTTGTGTATTTCATGTCCAAGAACTGGAATCCGTCAGCCGTTAAGAGCACCCCGCCTTTGAAATATGACACACCAAGCGTGGTTCCCGTCTGCAAATTAGTGAAAACTCAAGTCATTGCAAAGAATGAAGACAAGTTTTTGGACTAAATGATCATAACCTATGTATTAGTGAAACCATGCAAATAAGAAAGTACTTACATACAATCGGGACAAGCGATGTACAACATTCAATTCACCTGCTTTAATCATCCAAGAAATCAAACCTCTTGCCATAACTAATTTAGAGAACAAACAGTTAGGAACATAGAGATCAATAAATTTACATGACCTTCTTGCATACCATCTTTGTTCTTCTTCCAGTTATGCCCATCTTCGCGAAAACTCCTTAGCGTTTTACGATCATACAACACAATAGTTCCACCTATACATCATATAGGTTGCAAAACTTTAATTATAACCAGAATTTGATCATAACACCAGTTCCACAAGTTCATCTACTTACAGGAAAAGAGAATTACACGATTTCGAGCAATCAAATTACCTTTTGGCAGCTGTAATGCTTCCGGGTAAGTTCCAAAACACTTGTAGCTGCACAGTATTGCACAAACCTCATGCGGTCGGAACCACCTTGTTTTTGCATCTTCCAAAATATTGCGTAAATCTACCCATATACAAACAATAACACAGTAAAAATCAATCAGCATTCACAATATCCAGCAAATGCAGTGGAAATGGCTTAATGAACCTTAGTGTGCATACACAAAATTTACATGCGCAGTTTCTACATGGTAAAAAATTTAAGAAATCAAAAACTTAAAAGACAAAACTATAGTAAAAAAAAAAAAATCAAGAAATCTACCCATACAAACAATAAAAATCAATTAGCATTCACAATATCCAGCGAATGCCTTAATTTATACTCCAAATGCACAGTATACAGTGGTAAAATCATAATTCTTGATGGCCTTTAGGGTTTATGGAAGAATTTTAGTGGGCATAATCCACTGGAAATGCCACTCTCAGACAAATTTACATGCGCAGTTTCATCAAATGTAAAGTAAAAGATCAGGAAATCAAGAACTTAAAAGACAAAACAAGAGAGTAAAGAATCAAGAAATTTATGTACCTTGGATAGTAATGAAGCCATGAATGTCCCATCCTACTAGTCTATCGTTACTTTCCATGAACAAGATTATACGATTTTGATGGTTTTACTGATGATCGAGAATTATGAAAAATACTCAGAGAGAAAGAAAGGGTTTTAGTGGCTGCTCTGTAATAATCTTTAATGAGAAAGAAAGAAAGGGTTTTACTGATGATCAAGATGAAACAATTATGAATTACTCAGAGAGAAACAAAGGGTTTTAGTGGCTCTGTAAAAATCTTTAATGAGAAAGAATAAGAAAGAATTGAAAGTTTTGATCAAAACAAAAAAAAAAAAAAAAAAGAATTGAAAGTTTTGAAATTTGGCGGATGATTTGGACTCGCCGGACTATGATTAGAAACGTTAATGGGCCCCCATATATTTATCAACAAGTCCATGCATAGAAATGGAAAGAATGTGGTGAAAACGGTAAAGACCGGTATAATTTCTTACTTAATAGGGGGTTTGGTTGGATAAACACCTTCAAAAGTTTGATTTTCGGAAGTAGAAAGGTCAGAAGTTAGTTTGGCAACACAATTTAAGAAAACTACTAATATTTTATGAAGCAAATTGTTTTGGTTTCCGACTTTTAGGATTGATTTCTGCTTCCGGAGAAAAAATATTTTGCCTCTATCTTCTGCAATTGACTTCTGCTTCTAGAGAGTACAAGCACCTGTACTACTAGTATCCAAACAACCTATAATGAGAGGCCAAACAAAGAAAATGAAATGCATCCCATGGTGTTGAGATTTCTCTTTCTTTTGAGTGTGGGATTAGGAACGTTAATGGGCCCCCATTTATTTGTCAACAAGTCCATGGAAATAAATGGTGGATTATCTCAAGTGAATTTTTTACCTGAAGCGAACCAAATACTTTTCTGCCCCCTGAAATCATATTCACGCCATGTCATTTGCTTCATTCATTAACATTTTCGACAATGTTTGCATCATCACTATCGCCATTTATCTTACTAAAGCTTCCATCCACATTTGTTTGAACCATGGCTACAATTTCATCCCTAGCTCTAACCACATATCTTTCGAGAGATGCAACTAGGGAATTTTGTAACTCATCTTTCTTCTTAAACTTCAGTCCTGATGGAATGGTTGTTTCTTTCAAGTGGAGGCATACCTACAGTAAATTTAGAAATGGGCCTGTGGATTAGAAAATTCTATAATCCAGCCCAACAATCACACAAGTAAGTAACTTCAAATTATAACCAGCTTAGTGGGATTGATCATTGATTTACTAGTACAGTGATAACTTTACATTTGACATATAGCAACAACAAAAGAATCCGTATATCGATCAAATATGAATTGATTATAACAAAGAAAAAAAAGCACTAGCCAAGTTTTTCTGCAAAATCGAGAAAAACCTGAGACAAGTAGTTACCAGCAATACAAGGCAATAACCAGTTTCTTAGTCTATACCATTACCAATGCCGTCTTCGGATGGGTCATTCATTTTCCTTGGGGCTTGGAAGTGAGAAGGTCAACTTGTTTAGCAATAACTGCAACCCAATTTTGTGGTACAGATTAGTTCCTGTTGATGCCAGGACTATGATTTTTCCCTCATTTTGGCTCTGGCAAAGAACACTCCTGCCAAAAGACGTGGAAACCAAATTCGAGCAGTATTGTGTGACAAATGCAAATTTGATCAATAACGTCACGGATGGACTGAAAAGTACAAAATAAACCAGTGCTTGTATATTGATGGAACCTACCAAAAAGGATGCTGGTAAAGTTCTGAAAACTAGTAGGAACATTGAACAGAAGAATTCCTGCCACAGAGAGAGGGATCTTATTCAGTGATCCGACAAGGCTGCAATATAAAAATCCAGTTTCAGAAAAAATCTGCCAGAATATTATGAATTATGAACTATTATATAGTCAATGACTCAACAACTGTAACAACAATTTTTCTCTAACTTGTTTTCACAATGATAAACTCACACCAGATCAAAAAGATTCACTTTTATGGACGTAAGCCTACTACTATTAAGGTCTGGAGTACTAATGACCTTTTGGGACAACATCATGGGTCACCAACAAGTTCAACGAAATGCGTAGGGTCCTTAGTTAACCCACCGAACTCATCTATTTTCTACAAAGTTACGCACGAAATCTCATCCAAAATTAAACCACCCATTCCCTTCATTTCACTCTAGTAGGATGACATGCACACTGTAATTCTTTCTTACTTACTGTGAACATAAAACAAGTTTAGGTTCCAAATGTTTTCCGTAGCCATCATTTGTAAGTACCTGCAAGTTGTCGCCCCTGTTTGGTGCAGAAACCACATCAATGTAAAGCTGATGGCAAGGCCTAGAACTCCACTTGATGTCATGACCAACCAGAACGTATGCATTCTCAAAAGAGGCCTGCCAGTTCACTTCAGGAATGCATTAGATGTCGATAGGAATTTGAAAGAGATTCGTTGTTTGGGCAGATTTAGAAAGCTATAACCTAATTGACTAATTGTCATTTGTCACTCACTAAACCATTTTCTGAAGTTGTCAAGAGTCGGAGGAGCATCTAAACTATACTACACCTATGCAGCAACCAGAAAACTCAAACTGAAACTGAGATGATAACCAGATATTGAAAAGTAGCCACTAATATCAGGTGAATCTTCTGGAGAATTAAACTTTAGAAGACAAGTACAATGACAATTATTGTAGGGAGACGAAATAGAGACTAGGAATAAACTAGCAAACTAATTGGGTATTCAGCGTGGAAATAAAAACGAGACAGGGTAACTTACATATCGAAAAGATAATATAAGCAGAAGCCCCAGAGGCAAAGAGAGTGTCGTTAAGTAAGACCATCGTAAACTCATTCAAATTTCCAGATTTTGTGAATTGCTTTGCCGTCTCCATGACTATCCTTAAAGTCAACTGGAGGAAAAAAAAAAACTATCAGACGAAGGATAGAAATTCACAAGAAGATGTGATAAGTGGTGAAAAATAAAATTTCATTCAGTGGTATCAATGGTTATGGTCCAATAGAGAAAACTAGAGGTGGGTACCGAATATGATGCCGTCAAGAACCAATTAAGGATCTGCCACGTATAACCGACAGCATGGAAAGAGATATCGGTAACTCCGCCAGAAACGGCTGAAACAATCTGCAAGAGAAACCTCTTTAAGTCGGACTTCCTTGACATGTACACTGTGCATAATGAGCATTTTCATAATCTAGTGTATTATCTACCATAGTAATAGAAGAACTTAAGGATGAGGTGGTAGTGTTCGAGATCCTTCAGGAAGTAAACAAGTAGGCAGATGAAACAATATACGCATACAACCAGAATGATTTTAAAGTTTGGCCTATCCAGGAGATATAATGATTCATTAGATAGCAGAAGCAATAAACAGCAATCTTGTTGTATTCTAGTAATGATACTTTTGCAAATTTATATGGCTCTAGTTCAATACCATTAAGAACAAAGCTGCCCAGACTCTACTGTCATGGCTCTTCTTGAATTGGTACATTTCACCAAGAGCAGTTATATAACATTTGTAACATTCTTCAGAACTGTAACCATAGCAACATTAATGTACTTCAGACTGCAAGAAAAAGGATAACAATCACCCATCATCAAGGAGAAAACACGTCCTGCTAAAGTATAGGATTATTGACCAAAATTGAAGTTCGTTAAACTAAATGAACACCCAAGAGCAGTTTTGGCCAGATTAAACAACATACCTGAACAGGCTTGTGATAAGCATCCCGACAAATATAAAATTCACAGGTGACCAGACCCTAACCAATTTCCAAGTAAGTGGCTCTGTGGAGATCAGACAAAAAAAACTCAGAGTGGAAACAA
Organism: Papaver nudicaule; assembly: GCA_023529015.1. Classification (NCBI taxonomy): domain Eukaryota; kingdom Viridiplantae; phylum Streptophyta; class Magnoliopsida; order Ranunculales; family Papaveraceae; genus Papaver; species Papaver nudicaule. The sequence continues at coordinate 2,535 of JAJJMA010164854.1, read as the reverse complement.
TAACCAGTGAGACCAGATTCTGCATCCACAAAGCAGAAATATAGAGCAGTTATAAACCGGAACTGGTTAGCAATCGTCATGGGTCAAGGAATCAACTAAAAGCTTAGCAGAATCGTATATAAAACAGTCGCCACATTAGTATTACAGCTAGTAATGCACCTGGTAGGGCATAAGTGATATCCCGGCATTAAAATCGTAGCTGGAGAGGACACACTTGTTAATAAGTATCATACTGCATGATGAGATGCAATATGCCAAACCAGACAATAAAGCTTGGTTCTGATCTTTCACTAGCTTGATGCTGCGAGTCTGTTTATCTTTCTCTTTGTCATCGATACCAGTTTCCAGGTCAACGCCCTCGCCGTTAAGAGACTTCATTGACCTACACAATAAGCCACCAAAGTAGTCTAAATCAACCAAAATTTACATTATAGAGCTTCTGACACCCATTCTACAAATACCAAACCAATCTTCCACCGGTGTACAATACATATATAGCTGTGAAAGATGTTAAGGTGCAACGCTTGAAACCTAATGAGAAGTACTTTGCGATGCCTTTACTAATAGGCAAAGCAAAACAACCTTGTTTTGAGAACCTTGTGGGCAAAGTGCAGTCAAAACTGTCAATATGGAGAAGCAAAACACTATCTCAGTGTGGTAAAACCAACCAAGATGGTGAAGACTATTACTAATATAATACCGCTCTAGTCAATAAGTTGCTTGAAGATTCCAAAAGGTATAATAGAGAGAATTGGTACGTTGCAAAAAAGATTCTGGTGGGCTTTTGAAGAAGATAAAGGCGTTTTCTTAAAATCATGGCCTAAACTATGCAGACCAGTTGATGTTGGTGGTATGGGGGTTCAGGGACTTAAAAATTCTTAACAAAGCTCTTAGCTCGTGTAACTTGGAGAATTCTGACTAATCCTAATGCTATTTGGGTACAAGCCATCAGGGCAAAGTACTTCCCAAGTAGAAATATATTCTTAAATTCAGATCAACAAAGTTCATCATGGTGCTGGAAAGGTGTACAAAGGAGCCTACAGTTCATAAGAGTTCTGGTTTATGAGATATTGAAATTTTGCGGTTAAACGAACATTGAAATTTAATCACATCTTAGACCTAATAATCAATAGAAATTAAAGATCTAATCAAAGCCCTAAATGATACATACAGACCTAGTTAATCCATTTCCAATGTATCAATCTTTAATAGAATTCTATAATAACTAACTCAAACCTTAAAATCCATTTCCAGTCAATCAAAATACAATCAATCTTGAAGATGAGGACTGTGATGAAAATGAATAACAATTTTAATCCATGAAAATCAATCTAAAATTTAGAAGAAAATAAATATGTTAGAGCCTTGTTGTGAAACGACGTAGACAAGATTGAATTTGACCCAAAAAAAATAACGATAGAGATAAAATTGAATTCAAGAGATTGATGGAGAGATAGAAAGCGAAAAAAATGACGACTTTGGTAGGAACTTCTCTCTTTATAGGTGGAATGAATAAACCACATCAACGCCACATTTACAGTCCACGACGAGTAAGAAGAGAGTGGAAGGGGGCGAGTTGCCTCTCA
>JAJJMA010164817.1:0-17169 GCA_023529015.1 Papaver nudicaule | reverse complement strand
TGTTTCAATACGAACACATCGCTCACAAAAAAAAAAAACAACTTTGAACTAAAGGTAATTCGGCTTACAAGTTAAGGACCGAATATGCATTCGGCCCATTCGAAAAATATGTTTTGGAGCCGAATTTCATTTGTGCCAATTCGGCTCAAAAATAAGAAAACAAGTTATGGGCCGAATGCACATTCGGCCCATTCGAAAGATATGTTTTGAGCCGAATTTTCTCACTGATGAACACATGAGTTTCAAAAACCAACTGTTTTGGTGGTCTACCGAGTTGCCCACAGAGGAGAGCATCTTATGGATGGGATTCTAGCCTCTTGTTGAATTTCCTGGCGAATAAATGCGTAAGTAGAACTGTTGTCCGAGGTATTTCCGAGCCAAAAACTCTGTTCTTAAGTTCCACATCCCAGCATTGTCAAGGAAAACGTATACTGATGTTGATCTTGGATAAACCTGCATTGTTATCAAAATAACAATAACGTGTCTTATAAGTTCGTACCATTAATTATAAGGATTTAAGATGAGGTATCAAAGATGATATTTATGAATATGGTTCCTATCTTATCAACCTGAGTGGTGCAACGCGAAACTGCATCTTTGAGATTATACTGTCTTCTACTAGCCGGCGACCATAATCCTCCGGCCATTTTGTGTGACACAAAACAAAGATGTGCAAGTAAAAATTAAAATATGGATTCGTGCATCAAAAGGTTCTTATTCGGAAGTATAGGAACCGTGCTTACCCAACAACAAAGAAAGAATAACCATAAGGTGCCAAGTTAAAATTAAAATATGGATTCGTGCATCAAAGTATAGGAACCGTGCTTACCCAACAACAAAGAAAGAATAACCATCAAGGTGCCAAGTTTGGACAATATCTTCATGGTTCTCAAATACAATCTCAAATCTCAATGAATGCTTTATAATCAGCAGCCATGACTGATGTATCCAGGTGCATTACACCATCTGGTGGATTGTCAGGTATGCTCCCCAAGCGAAAAATGCCTGGGATGTTGAAATGATCTGCAAGCTTTAGAGGGGTATCAGCAGGTACAAATGATCATTAATAAAAATAAACTTTTGGTTTTCTTCTGCAAGTACAAGAGCTCCTCCTCCATTGTAGTTATAAGTTCCCATCATCATTTCACCATTTTTAGTGGTACCATTGCTTCTACTAGTAGTAATAAAATGATAACTATTACCATTTTCATACTCTTTATTCCCATAGGCCATAGCTGATTTGATTGCAACTTCCATCAGAAGAACTACAGCTTAGTTGATCATTAGTACCACTAGTTGTCCCAATCATAAGTAGATTACTATGAATGGAACCGATTAAACGCTGCTCTTGACAGTGATAATTTGATTGAACAAGAGAAGTACTAGAAGTGTTATGAATATTGTTCATAATATAGTTTGATGATAGTCTTGGATTAATGGACTCATCTAGAAGTTCCATAAATGATCTAATTTGAAAAGTGGAGTAATTCTTGATATCATTATCAGTTCCTCCAGGTAACTGTGCAGCAATTATTGACCACCTACACTTGAATGACAAAGGTTTCCATTAGAAGTAAAAAAATGCAGTAAATGTGGTAAGAGGGAAAGTTCTATACGTGGATATGACTATTTGAAGAAGAATCATCTAAATATAGCATAATTGTTTGTTCATGGAAAATTCCCCAAGTACACAAAATAGAGTACTGCACTCTCCCTCTTTGCTATCTAGGTTTTACTGCCCATGTTTTGGTTCATGAACCTTTAACTGTTGAGGAAAATAAGCAGATGGTACATCTAGTTATGATGTAAGGTTCGATGGAAACAACAAATTTTGACACAAAATGAGGAAAAAGTAGTAATGTTTTTAAGTACACACCTGCTTCCAATGGTGGCAAAGAGGCTGCAAATGATTCTATCTTCAGCATCAGTGAATTCTCCATGTTTTAGATTAGGTCTAAGATAGTTGAGCCATCTTAATCTACAACTCTTTCCACATCTCTTCAAGCCTGACCATATGACAAGAAAGATTCAAACAAAAACAAAACTCAGTACCAAAAAAAATGAAAATGCAACATAAAGAAAGAATTGCAGAAGAGGGTCTAGAGCAAACTCATAACCAATTTTGAACCACGTTAGCTAATCCTACACAAGCCAATGGGAACTAACAGTAATGGGTGTTTTAATTTCTAAAGTAGAATGCCAATAACAACAATGTCCATTTTGCAAGCACAAGCTGCATAAGAGAATTAGCATGAACACAAAATAGAATTACAGACTAAAAGTCACCAAATTTCATAAACAAAAAATTCAGATTATCATGTTTGCTAATCATGCATAAGCCAACGGAACTTAAGGGTAGTAGTTGTTTTCTTTCCTGAAGAAGGACGACCATACAGTGCAAGAGTATTGCATTATTATGATTGTGATGAAATTGACAAATCAAACCAAAATAACCAACAACTTCACTAATCCATACAGGATGACCATTTGAAAGTTTCCAGACACTTACAACCTAAACAGTGCCATAAACATTTAACAACCCTAGCAAAGCTCATTTCTTTTACACAACAATTCAGTCAATACCTAATAAGAGTGCTAACATCAACAAAATCAAATTCAAACCCACATGCAAAAAATGATCAATCTAAATTAGAAGACCAAATTTGGGCAAAACACAATGATATTGAAATTGGAGAAAGACCCATGATAGAGAAGCAAATAATACTAACCCAGTGAAAATGAAATTGATATATTAGATCGATTCTACTAAATTTGAGCCGAACTGCTCATCTTTCTTCCTCTGCAACATGAGACTCTTCTTCTTCTTACTCTTTCTTTAACTAGGTTTTTCGATTTACCAACTCCCAAATGCAATTTCTTCTAATAATCAACCTGAATCATGATTTCACGATCAGTAACAGAAAAATCTTTTAATCTAATAACAAACCCTAATTATTCTCAAATTGAATCTCAAATAAACAAAAGTTAAATAAAAAAATGCTAACGCTTGTTGCTGTAGCTTTAATTCAAATGAAAGGAAAACAAAGAAGAAGAAGAAGAAGAAGAAGAAGAAAGAAGAAGAAAATCGAAGTGTTGCTGCTGCTGGTGCTTCGGTGTTTATGTTTAGGGAGTGATTATTGTATATGCATATTAGGTTTAGGACAATTTCGTAATTTGATTTAGTAATTCAGGGATAATTTAGACATTTGCTAAAGAGGGTATTTTGGTAATCAGCAGAGTAGGAGGGGATGAAGAATTATGAGAGGGCTTAAAGCACGTTTCCTAATTTAACTCCTTTCGAATATCGTCCTATGTTGTACTACTGAATTGCGAAAATTCTACTCGTACGTATCCAACACATTATACGGTGTGAAACAAAACTTAGTGGGCCACTAACTTAAACTTTACATGCACCCATCCAAATGCTATAGTCACAGCGTCTCCACCACTTGATTGATTCACGGTATTTTTTGCTAGATATATCACGGTATGTGTAGCATTGCTCACTGAATTGTGGTTAGTTAGTGTGTAGCAAGGTTGTGAAATCGTGAATCGCAGAACGAATCGTTTTTCATTTTCGAGAATCGAATCGTATATTGAAACCTGAATCGCAGATTCATGGTTGATTTTTGACTCGTATATGTGCCTATAAATATCATACACTCTTTAATATTTTTCCAAAACCTTAACAAAAATATGTGTCTGCCCTAGTCTAAATAGGTCATGAATCTTTGACTTATGGTCAAAGTCACGGTTCATGATGATTTCGATTCACAGGAACGATCTGCATCGCCATGGTGAATTTCTGACTCGAATACGATTTTGACAACCTTGGTGTGCAGCACGGCCAATTTTATTTTGGGACCGTGTCTCGTCGGACGCGTCTCATGTCTAACATATCAATACTAATTTCAATTTATTCTGACTCTAAAAAGTAGGGTTCTGCGATAAACCAAGAACCAAACAAAACCGAATATTGAGAAAATTGCACTAAACTAAAGGTCTAATGGTATAAATCGGTTCCTGAAATAGAAAATCGACCTTTCTTGGTTTCAGTCATGGTTTACTCTTGGAACCGAACCGATTACTATCGGTTTATAAACTAATTGATAAACCCTAAGACTATTTATTTTTTCTCGGACTTTTCTTCTTCTTCCTATCTTCTTCTCCGACTCATACTGGATACTTCAAGGTCTTGTATGTACTTCGAAGAATCACAAATTGAGGAGGGTTTCTATCTTCACTTGCTGTCATCATAGCCCGTGAAGTAATAAGTTTTCTCTCCGACCACTAATAGCTGGATCTATTAGTGGATTATGTAAATTTTAGGTTTTAGTTTGTGATTGATTTGGATATATTAAATTATATTGTTTGATCTTGATTTTTCAATTAAAAATTGTGGGTTTCTCTTTGTTTTAATGGTTTGTATGGTGGAATTAACGAAGAACCTGAATTGTTCGAGATTAACGAAGAAGAATATGTTTCTTTGGTGACAATCTTATAAATTAGTGGTGGTGATTACAAAGAGGGTGGTATTGATACTTGACGAAGCGCTCGAGATTATGAAGGTGTTGATGGTTTTATGATTTATTACATGATGTTAGCTAATGGATGATAACTAACAAATTATGTTTCTTCACTTGATCTTATAAATTATTTCATTCAGTAGATTCTCTGTTGGATAAACTTTCCAGGAAATATTTTTTTTCTTATCGTTTTTGCCATAACTGTCCGGTTTTTCGTCGAACTGAATCGGCTCGATTCTGAACCGTACTGAAATTCTTATTGGTAATGTTCGGTTTTGGAAACTTGAAAACCGAGGTCTTTTGTTTCACTTATGGTTGGCTCACTAAACGAGCCAAACCGTACCATGTGCACCCCTAATAAAATGGCAGTATTAGGACTACACAAACCCGACTCAACCCGTCAATCCGACCTGCAATCGTTGTTTTACCCACACCCGACCTCACTTGCTTAAGCACCGGTCGACTATGACTCTTAGTTTTTTTTTTTAATAAGATAAAAATCCATTAAACCAAACTGGGGAGCTACAATCAATTGTCCTTTTGATTATATGTAGTTTTGTTGGAAAATCAAGTTTGAGACGTGGTTATAGTTATTTTTTGTATGCATGGTCTAGATCTAGCTTCTTTGTGATTTGTTTGATTCTTAATGTAGGTTTTCTTTTGTGGTAAAGATTGGATCTAGGTTTTTTGAGCTTAGTTTTGAGTGAGCATAGTTAGATTTGTTACTTACGGGCTTTCTTGAAGTTGTTTTTGAGGTTGTTTTTTAGGATAGTTTGAGATCCTTACTTCTCTAATTCTACCACGTGATCTCTATGTAGGAAGGTGAGGTTTGATCCCCTTGTTTCGGCGCCAAAATGTAGTTTCTAAATACTAGACAACATATACCTAAGAGAGATATAACACAAATGAGTACATAAGAGAAGTATTATATTAACTTGGAGACCCTTTACATGGAGACTTAAGGGTAGTTGTTATAGATATCATGAGACATACCCTACATGATATCATAGTTCAGAGACTACCCAAGATATATTGCACCATCCGGGCTACACACATGCCGTGCGCCGGGTTATTAAGACTGACCATGGGTCTGATAGGTGCCTTAAAACACCTAATCAAGAGTACCTTATTCATACACTTTAGTTAGCTTACGCCTCGTACATTGGTTATTTTACGATGTTTTCTATTTTGCAGGTACAATTGCTTGAAAGTACAAAAAGAAGAAGAAATAATGTTTATTTTCTAGAAAACAACAATTAATGGAGACAACCAGCTCTCTTTCTACATGAAGTATGGAGGCAGCCATCACAGGTCACTGGAGCACCCAAGGAGTTCTATTCAGGGCAGTTACATACTACAACCAAAAACTATTGAAGGCAGACATGTTTTTCACTCGGGGCTGCCATCAGTCCTTATACTAGGTCGAGACTCTAGTTCAAACTACAGATCACTTCATCCTATTGTGACAGGTTACATTTAATTTCTTTGCCGCTGCATAAGTTAACCATAGTGCTGATGGGGTTACTAAGGTCAGTACGAATTCAAGTGGGTTTGGCAATGAATACTGGTTTGAGTTTAGGTTCAATTTTGCTAGCAGAAAGAACAGTCGATACTGCCAGTTTCTTCACCACCGTCCAGCCATGGTTCAAGGGGTCAGGTTCACAAGAATTGGAAGATTTTCGAAAACAAGGAAACCAGCAATGGGTACTAGTCAGCTGGAAGAATAGGTATTGAAGTTCAACAAGAAAACAAAGAGAAGAAGAATGGGTTTGAGTTATGTCAGAAATCTGGACAAAATCTCATTGTGAATAAAGGAGAGAATTGGTTGAATATTTCAGGGTTTCTATTGATTTTTGAAGGTGGGTTTGTTGTGAATGTATGATTGCCTTGCAGGGATGGAGATTTGGGTTAAAAGAAATCAACAAGAAGCTCATGTCTGTATGAACAAAAAAATGCAGACAACCTGTTTGTTAAAAAGACTAAACCAGCAGTTCAGGTGAGACAAGTTTATTGAACCTGGTTTGCCACCAGCTAAGCAATGGTTCCGGCTAGTATTTGTGTTGAGTTTACAAGGAGGCTCTGAAGTTTATACAATTGCAGAGATACGGAGCTGGAATTCAGTTCGAATGACAGAACTACGAGAGGGTTTTGAAGTTTACTGTTGTGGAGTTTTGGTGCTCAATTGACAGTGATTTGGGTTCGAACTGACAGGAGATTTGGCTGTCAAAACATGAGGAGCGAATGGTGCTGGTTTTGGCCACAGGAATTGCTTATATTTTGGTTAGTTGGTGCTATGGCTTGTGAGTCTTTTAGAAGGGTTTCAGGCATGGTTCAATAGTTGTGTACAATGGCAGTTAGGCCATGGTTTGAGGAGTCTTTGGCAAGGGTTCAGAACGAGAATTTAAAGGCAATACAGAAGTGTAAGCTGGGTTTCAGGAGGATATTGCAATGAAGTTGCCACCGTTGATTTGTTATGATCGAAGGGTGAGGATTACAGAGGTATATTTGGTAATACAAATTGTTTAGAAAGTTAGGTTTTCTCGGGTTTAAGTCGGCAGAAAGATTGAAGTTATAAAAGAGGCCGCATACAGCCATAGGAAGATCATCTTTTTACCACCTTTTGGACATCCGCAAGAGACAGAAACCAGCACTTTTTGAGGCGCAGTTGACAAGGGAAGAGAGCACATCTTTGGACAACAGTTTGGAGATTACAGAGTTTGTTTTTCCTTATTATCTTTGAGTTTTAACAACTTATTTTCACTCAAAAATTTTGTTTTCTTTCATGAACATGAGTAGCTAGTTTTCTTTTATTGATTGCGGAGGATTTCGAAACTCCCAGACATGAGATTTTAATCAATTCTTGCAAGTTAATCTTTCAATATTTCTTGTTTGTTGATTATCTTTTACCGTGCTATGACCATGAGATGTATGTTAGATGTTCAAGTGGCCAATTGGATATCTTGTGTGCAACTCTAATGCTAGTTTAGAGAGCTCTAATCCGTAATTGTTAGAATAATCTTAACATAAGTAGTAAAACATTAACGTTGCGGGGGGCTTCCATGGACAATAGTGTGTAGAAGATAACCCTAGGTTAACATGCCGAACTTGTGAGCATGTAGCTAGGAGCAACCTGATTCACAGATATTAATGCAATTGATTGCCTTACACCTAGAGAACTTATTTTAGGTGAGCCAATTGATTATAATCCATTAGCAAACTTGTGTCTATTTGGTGAATTTAGGAATACGGAGGTTAGTTGAACTTGTAACTATCCTACGGTTGTTAACAAGCGAAATTATTGAAGATTATATTTGCATGGTTAATATCATTAATGTTTGGTTGTGGAGAATGAATCTTTGATCAATGCCTTTATCATAATTTGAATCACAAATTTACTATTTTCTGAGTTTTTATTTAAACAACAACAATCCCAATCTTCATAACAACTTGAACTCACACCTCCCTGTGGATTCGAACTCGACTTACTTCACTACTTCTTTATTGAATTTGTGTAATAGTTGAGATCATATTATTGATTGGTTTGACACACCATCAAAATTGGCGCCACTGCCGGGGAGGCAGTGGTAGTTTTAGGTTGTTATTTTTTCTTTTATTCTTGCTTTTCGTTTCAATTTTAAATTCTAATACAACTCTCAAGAATTTGTTTTTAGGTGCACTCACTGGCTTCTACAAGGGATTTAGTGGGGACTACAACTCATTCGGGCAAGGTACTCAAGGATTCAGCGGAGTTCATCTTGGCAGTCAATACACCGCTTCTTAGTTCTTCATCAAGTGTTTCCTCGGAATCAGATAGAGAAGAAGAAGAACACACAGAGATGGATGAACCTGCAAAGACACTCAAAGAGCTTACATCACCCAACTTGGACGAGCAACCTTTTTTTGTACTGCTGGATGGATCCATTGAACTGAAGCCGCAGTTGGTTCACTTGTTACCCAAATTCAATAGGTTAGCAGGAGAAGACCCCAACCGCCATTTGCAATCGTTTCATCGTATTGTGATCAGTTTAAGGCAAGCAGCTGTGGATTCTGATCAAGTTATGTTGGCAGCTTTTTCATTCTCATTATGCGGTGCTGCAGAAGAATGGTTGTACTATCTTCCTCCTGGAAGTATTCCAACATGGACAGCGATGAAGAAGGCATTTTTAGAAAAGTACTTTCCAGCATCAAAGACAACATTGATTCGTAAGGAGATATGTGGTGTTAGGCAGATGACCGGGGAGACTCTATATGAGTATTGGGAGCGTTACAAGAGGTTGTTAGCCAGCTGTCCACATCACCAAATCATTGAGAAACTCATCGTTCAATACTTCTACGAAGGATTACTTCTGAGTGAGAGATACTTGGTTGACGCGGCAAGTGGTGGTGCATTAAACAACAAGACCATTGAACAAGCTACAAATTTGATTGAAAGCATGGCTGCAAACACGCAACAATTCTACACTAGAGGTGATTCAATGGTAAGGAAGGTTAATGAGGTGAGTGATTCTTCACACTTTGAACATAGAATGAGCAACATTCAGAAGATGATGCAACAAATGGCGTCGGTTATTCTTCCATCATATGATGGGAATGTAGAACAAGCAAATGCCATGTATCAAAATCAGCAGCGTCCAAGATATGATCCATACTCTAGTACGTATAATCCGGGGTGGCGAGATCATCCTAATTTCAGCTACGCCAACAAGCAATCTGCGGTTCAAAATCCGTCATTCAACCAACATGATGGTTCTTCATTCTTTCAGAAACCACAACAAGAATCTCAAGGTACGAGTGTGGATGATAAATTGAACCTTATTCTCACTACATTGGCACAAGATAGGCAGAAATCAGAAATGGCAATGAAAGATGTGCAAAATAAAGTTAGTCAATTAGCTGCCACGGTGAGCAAATTGGAAGCACAAGCAGCGAGAAAACTTCCTTCTCAACCCTTAGTGAATCCAAGAGAGAATGTCAGTGCTGTGACATTACGAAGTGGGAAGCAACTTGAGCAACAAGAACGGGAACAACCGGAACGGGAAAACCATGAATCTGTTTTGGAACCGGATAATGAAGAGGACAAGGACAATGCAACCCCTAAAAAGGCCGATATGGTACCAAATTCTAACTCTAAACCTTTTGTTCCGTCTCATGCAACTCCTCCACCTTTGCCTAGCAGGTTCAAGAAGGCAAAGAAAGAGATGCAAGACAGCGAGATTTGGGAGATCCACAAAAAGGTTCTTGTAAACATTCCACTCGTTGATTTAATTAGGCAAGTTCCTCGTTATGCAAAGTGTCTAAAGAAATTGTTAACTAACAAAGAAAAGCTAGCCGGGAATGAAGTTATGAGTGTGGGGAAGAGCGCCTCGGCGTTACTTGAAAAGAAACTCCCACCTAAATTGAAGGACCCCGGTAGTTTCACTATATCATGCACAATTGGTAAGATAAGATTAAATAGAGATTTGTTAGATTTAGGAGCCTCTGTGAACGTTATGCCTACTTTTATTTATGAATCTCTTGATCTTGGTCCTCTTAAGGAGACGGGTGTGATTATTGAACTTGCAAACAGGTCTTACGCTTACCCAAAAGGGATTGTTGAGAATGTTTTAGTGCAGGTAAATAAATTTGTGTTTCCCGCGGATTTCTATGTCCTTGATATGGAGAATTCATCCGGTTCCACACCTTTGCTATTGGGTATACCATTTATGAGTACCGCTGGATCAAAGATTGATGTCCAAAATGGTTCCTTGACATTGGAGTTCGATGAGGAAGTCATCCGATTCAACATATTTGATTCAATGAGGTATCCAAGCGATGTGAGTTCTTGTTTTTCAGCTGAATTGATTGAGAAAGGTTAGAGAGAAATGGAAGTACTACGTCAAGATAAGGACGTTAAACGAGGCGCTTGTTGGGAGGCAACCCAATGATTGTGCTTAATGGGAGTCAACCCATTCGATTTCGCTTTGTGGGAGTCAACCCACCATATTTATAACCATACTCGAATTCCATTGGATGTGTCAATTCACATTGAAGACAATTCTGAGTTCAAGTGTAGGGGAGAAAAAAGTATTTTTTTTAAAAAAAAAAAAAAAACTGCACATAAAAAAGTGAGGTGTGTATTAAAAAAAAGAAAAAAAATCGGAAAAAAAAAAGAAAAAAAAAACATAAGACATAAGTGCAGTATACAATTGTTGCTAGTACTAGTTGGGGCCAAGGATTTACCATGAGTCTGAAGGTTTTACAAAAGGGTCTATAAAGCTAATACACTACAGAGGGTGCAAATGTTTGGGCAGTTGGATTCGAATTTGTGGAGAGTTTGATTCGGTGTGGGCATGAATTTGAATACAAGAAGATCACTGACTAGTTATGAGGTTGCTGTGGTGTTTCTGTTGTTGATTTGAGCAAGTAATGGTGAGACTTCAGAAGCTAGGAAGAGTACACAGAAAGGGTATAAATTCATGGAAGGTCGAGTTATATTTCAGCTGTCAGTTTTTGTGTAAAACAGGGCCAAAAGCGTGCACCGGGACTACCAGTTTGTGATGTTTTTCAAGGGAGTTTGAGGTGTGGATTGCTGCTATTCAGTAAATCATGAAATGGGTTATGGTTGGATTAGAAGAATGGCTGCTGGAACAAGGTGTTTTGAATCACAATTTAGGCATGGTTTTGCACTGAAATCTGGAAGTTTTGTGCAGTTTGTGAAGTTCTTGTTGCTGGATGTTCGGTGCTAATAATTTGAGCAAGACATGAAAGAGATTAGGAGGTTACAAGAGCTATAAGAATAGGACATATGGTTAGTTGCGAATTGGAAGAGTTTGGATGGGTTGTGGTTGATTATTCATACAAGACAGCAACGAAGACAAGGTTGTAGCTGCTAGATCCTGGAGGTGTTTGCTAACGAACAAGGGGGTTGTGACTGGCTGAGACGTTAGTGTTTGGTTGTAGGGTCTGATGGATGTGATTTAAAAAGGTTAAGACCTGATTTGATGATGGCATTTCAGTCAAAAGAACAAGGAAAATATGTGCATTGCCGCCCTTGAAGTTTGGTGACGAACCTAATTTTAGAAGAAGAAACTTGCTACAAGTTCTACGTACTACCGTTTCCTCACGGATTTTTTGTGCTTGGAATTTACTCGAGGACAAGCAAAAACTAAGTGTGGGGGAATTTGATAGGTGCCTTAAAACACCTAATCAAGAGTACCTTATTCATACACTTTAGTTAGCTTTGTTAGAGCATTGCTCGGTTGAACCCACTGATGTTGCTATCTCAAGTCAGTTGTCAAGTTTATGAGACAAAAACACAATCCTAGATAAGTTTACTCTACAACCTCGGACTAGGATAGTTTTAAGTAATCGAGACGAAGACTGATGAAGACGAAGACCGAAGCTTACTACTTGATAAATCATAACGTCCTCGCTGAAGGTTAGAAAGGTTTTTCCTTTCCGTATCGTTTTTACCATTTCTATCATACCAATAGTCTATGATGTTGTTTATATGATCCGAAGGTATTATAGGATTTTCGCCTTTGCATTTGTCACACTTGTGATAATATATATAGGTAGAGTATGTTGAGTTGTCTCTTGAAATGACCCCAACGGTGAACGCGTTCATGAAGACGTACATGTGTTGCTTTTGGCATTTCAGAGAACGAGCTAAGTCTGTATGAACGCGTTCATGAACGCGTACATACAAGTTCATGAATTCTCTTGAATTCTCCTGAACTCTATAGACTGCTCTATGAACGCGTTCATATAAGCCATGCGAAAACTTCCAACTTCCATATCTTGAAGTTTTCGGTCTAGGCATGATTAGTTCTCGGACTTGTCGTGACTTGGCCCATGGAATTCAACAACTTAATCCAAGCGATGTTCAAACTAAGTATTTGGACCAGAAGTCGCAAAGCAATATCCAAACAAGCATTGGACCAGAAGTCGCGGACCTTCAAACAAGGTTGAGTCTTAGTTCCAGAACTTTCTTGAGCCCTACTCAAGGTTGCTTAATCTTTAAGCAAAGCCTCCCTTGGTGATCACTATAAATAGATGACCTTCTGCAAGATACAATCTCAATCCTCTACATATATGTGTATCCTTGCATAAAGGTTGGTCATCATCTCGAAGTCCTTTTGGACTATGACTATTGAAAGACTTCACTTGAGGATCGTGAAGACAGGTCGGAAGTCAAATTCCATCTTGTATCTTGGGTCGATTGAATTCTTTCAATCTTATCACGACCAAGATTTGATAGAAACTTCGTAAGGTAGATCTTGTATCGTAAACCCTAGAAGTTCCCAAACGCAAATTCACGGACTAGGTTTCATAGTAAGTTCGTCTCGCGTTTGAAGGTAAAGTTGTTTAGGCTAGATCAATAAGCCCTATTCAACATATCGGTTTCCATTAACCTTGACTTTAAGTCTAAAGGAAATCACAATCGTATTCTTGTTTGATTACTTGGATACTTTTAGGCGTCCTGTTAGAGGAAGGGTAGCGCTAGTCTTCACGAAGGGAAGTGGAGAAACTTCTAGGCCTGTAAACGTCAGCTAGGGGAATCAAGTACGTAGGCTACTGCGGGAGCCAAGAGACGTAGGAGCACATTGGTAGCTGAATTTCTTGTAGGGTGAATTCAGTCTCGATACAGTCCAGTCCGAAGTCTGAGAGTAGGCTAGCGTCTGTATACCGTTCATACTGAGGGTGTTCACATCTGGACGAGGTCCCGGGGTTTTTCTGCTAGGTTTGCAGTTTTCTCGTTAACAAAACTTCTTGTGTCGTGCAATACTTTTATCTTCCGCATTATATTTATATAATTAAAAGTACTGCATAAATCCAATTGTTGATCATATAACCTTTGAGATTACTCGGGTGAATACTTGAATATGGATTTGTGAGATTGTTCAACTAGTATAATCAACAGAGTTCACGAAATCAAAAAGTTTGTGGTATATCTCGGTATCCTCGCTTTTTCAGTTGGTATCAGAGCGGGCAAACACATAAAAGACGTCATTGTCTGTGTTTGACGAACTCGTGAACTATGAACAATCCATTGGTTGATATTGAATATATCCCAGATGAATCTTATGATTCATGGATTGAGTTTATCAAGTCTTTATGTTATACCAAACAAAGATTGATATTCAAAGTCCAAGGACTACTCCATGGATTTCGCAATGAAGAAGATTGTAATAACAGATTACGTGATGAAAAGGAAGAAGTTGTTAAACAACTAGATGAGCAAATCAAGCAAAACAAGATTCTTCTTGGAAAGCTTTCTTAGCTCACGAAAATTCCTATACAGAGAACCACTATTGTGGAAGACCTGGATTAGGTTAAAAATCACAATCTGTCAGAACATCATGTACGTTATGTGGTATTCATGATCATTATCATCATACATGCAAACTCTTTAATGAAAAACTCTCGTTACTTCGAGAACTTCACAAAAGACCAAAAGTTGCTTGTTCCAGTCCACTTATGACTGAAACACAAACTAATGATAAAGACTACTGTCTTGGTTCCCTTGCATTAAAATCTACCTCACCCCTTCAATGGTTTCTTGATAGTGGTTGCAGTAGACATATGACTGGTGATCTAACATGGTTTGTAAGTATTGATGAATACAAAGGTGGACCCGTTACCTTTAGAGATGGAAGCTGTTGCTATATCAGCAAAAGAGGCACCATGAAACTGCCTGGGATTCCAGAAATTCACGATGTCGTCTACGTAAAAGGTATGACTGCAAACTTGCTCTCTGTTAGTCAAATTTGTGACAAAGGTAATAAGGTAGTCTTCAGTATTGATAAATGTGACATAGAAGAAAAATCCGGGAACGTAATTTTTTCTGGATTCCGCAGTGCTAATAACTGTTACCTTCTTGATATTAAGTCAAATCTTTGTTGCAATTTGACAAAAACTGAATCAACACATTTATGGCATGAACGATTTGGTCACATTAACTATCGTTTGCTAAGCAAAATAATCAATAAAGAACTCGTGAGGGGAGTTCCTAAGATTAATGCCAATGTGGAAGGTGTTTGTGGTGCATGTCAAAAGGGTAAAAAACACAGAGTACCACACAGAACGTCAAGAGATATCGCAACTAAAGCTCCTCTAGATCTTATTCATATGGATCTTTTCGGACCAATGCAACATTCCACTGTTGCAGGGAAGAAATATGCTTTAGTTATGGTTGATGACTACCCTAGATTCACCTGGGTTGCGTTTTTAAAACACAAGAATGACACCCTTGAAGAGTTCAAGATTATCGTGAACAGAATCCAGACTGAACAAGGTCGCAGACTTAAAAAGATAAGAAGCGAACGGGGTACAGAATTCAAAGAAACAAAGGTATTTGAATTCTGTGACCAACTGGGTATTTCTCAACAAATTTCTCCACCACATACTCTTCAAGCCAATGGTGTTGCAGAAAGAAAAAACAGAAATATTCAAGAGATGGCTAGACTTATGCTCCATAATAAGGATCTTCCTCAAAAATTCTGGGGGGGAAGCTGTCTTTACAGCCTGTTATCTTATTAACTGAGTTTACCTAAGGTCTCGTACCCTAAACACTCCATATGAACTCTGGTATGGAAAGAAACCTAATCTTGGGTATCTTCGTGTGTTTGGTAGCAAATGCTATATTCTTAAAGACAGGGAGCAAAGAGGAAAATTCGATTCAAAAAGCGATGAAGGCATATTCTTGGGATACGCTTCTGACAGCAGAGGATTTAGAGTATTCAATACTCGCACCCAAGTAATGATGGAATCAGCAAATGTTGTAATTGATGATGTCACCGATTTTAGACAAAACAAATACATTGCTGCTGAATTACCACCATCAGAAATCATTTCGAAACCTGAATCCACTCCTCTATCTATAGATGTAGTTCCTACAAAAACAGATTTTAATCCAGATGATGGTGACTCTCAACAGGAACAAGACGCTCAGGAAACTGAACCCGAAACTCCCAAGTGGGTTACCCGTAATCACAGTCCAAGTGATATTATTGGGGAAGAACCACACAGAATGACAAGAAACCAAGCAAAGAATATATGCCACTATGCTTGCTACTTGTCAAACTTTGAACCAAAAAACATTGATGAAGCTCTTAAAGATCCCTTCTGGATTAATGCTATGCATGAAGAGTTAGATGAGTTCGTTAGACAAGATGTTTGGCAACTTGTTGAACGACCAAAAAATATCAATGTAGTTGGTACTAAATGGATATTCAAGAACAAGTCAGATGAACATGGAAACATCGTCAGAAATAAAGCTAGACTTGTCGCTCAAGGATATTCACAGATTGAGGGAATCGACTTTGACGAGACCTTTGCACATGTAGCAAGACTTGAGTCCATTCGCTTACTCCTTGCCCTTGTTTGTTTTCTTAAAATTAAACTCTATCAGATGGACATCAAATCTGCCTTTCTGAATCGGAAATTGAAAGAAGAAGTATTTGTGGCACAACCAAAGGGGTTTGAAGACACTGAGTTTCCAAACCATGTATACAAGCTTAACAAAGCACTATATGGTTTGAAACAAGCACCAAGAGTCTGGTTTGAAAAATTAACCTCATCCCTTGTTGCTAAAGGTTTCTCAAGTGGAGGAGTTGATAAGACACTCTTCATCCAAAAGATTAACAAACATGTCATCATTGCACATATTTATGTTGATGATATTATCTTTGGAGCCACCTCAAAAGGTTTAGCTAAAGATTTTGAAATTCTATGTGCAAAGAATTTCAAACTAGCAAAGTTGGTGAGCTAAGTTTTTCTTAGGTCTACAAATCCAACAACATGAAGGAGGAATTAATATTTCACAAGAGAAATATGCGAAAGATTTAGTCGCCAAATTCGGCCTGAAACAGGCCTCTAAAAGAAAACACCCATGCCAACTACGGGTAAATTGAAACTAGATTCCTCTGGGGTCAAACTTGATCAAAAGTTGTTTAGATCTATGATCGGTAGTTTATGTTAGAGCATTGCTCGGTTGAACCCACTGATGTTGCTATCTCAAGTCAGTTGTCAAGTTTATGAGACAAAAACACAATCCTTGATAAGTTTACTCTACAACTCGGACTAGGATAGTTCTAGGTAATCGAGACGAAGACTGATGAAGACGAAGACCGAAGCTTACTACTTGATAAATCATAACGTCCTCGCTGAAGGTTAGAAAGGTATTCCCTTTCCGTATCGTTTTTACCATTTCTATCATACCAATAGTCTATGATGTTGTTTATATGATCCGAAGGTATTCTAGGATTTTCGCCTTTTCATTTGTCACACTTGTGATAATTTGTATAGGTAGAGTATGTTGAGTTGTCTCTTGAAAAAAACCCAACGGTGAACGCGTACATGTACATATGCTGCATTTGGGATTTCAGAGAACGAGCTAAGTATGTATGAACGCTTACATACAAATTCAAGAATTCTCCTGAATTCTCCTGAACTCTATGGACTGCTCTGTGAACGCGTTCACATAAGCGATGCGAAAACTTCCAACTTCCATATCTTGAAGTTTTCGGTCTAGACATGATTAGTTCTCGGACTTGTCGTGACTTGGCCCATGGAATTCAACAATTTAATCAAAGCGATGTTCAAACTAAGTATTTGGACCAGAAATCGCAAAGCGATGTCCAAACAAGCATTGGACCAGAAG
>JAJJMA010164811.1:0-17413 GCA_023529015.1 Papaver nudicaule | reverse complement strand
TCTTGATTTGTTGATAGATTGATTTTTCTCTGTACCTGACTTAGATGTATTGATGAAATGAAGTTTTCATTGGATAGAAGAAATTCTCAGCCAGCATCCATCTTCTACTTCTGCTGCTGTCTCTTCATCATCAGTGGTAATCTGTTGTTCAACAAATCAGAAGCTCAAACTCTTGATCCAGTTGAAGGTACGTGTATATATATATATATTCTCTGCTCTTCTCACTTAGTTTCTGTTATACACTGAATACTAAAAATATCCCGGCTAAATTTGGGTCCATTAACAATAATTTGGCCCCATGAAATTTTAAACTCATCTAAGGATAATGGCTATGGGATGTCAAAAAAAATGAGGATTATACTAAGTTACCCTGTTAAAATTAATTTTTCTAATACAAAATTTTAAAACTTCAAATTTATTTTCATTTCTTTCAAAATAGATCGAAAGATAAAAGAAAACAAAAAGTATTTTTTTTTATTTTTTTTTGAAATTATTTTTGTTCGTGTTTTTCGTTTTTCAAAAACCCAAAACAATAATCGGTGGATCTTGAGCTAAACATCCATCGATTATTGTTCAAGTTACAACAATCGGTGGATGTTAAGCTAAACATCCACCGATTATTGTTCAGGTTACAATAATCGGTGGATGTTGAGCTAAACATCCCCCGATTATCGTTCAAGTTTTCGTTTTTCAAAAACCCAAACAACAATCGGTGGGTGTTGAGCTAAACATCCACCGGTTCTTGTTCAAGTTACAACAATCCGTGGATGTTGAGCTAAACATCCACCGATTATTGTTCGTGTTCTTCGTTTTTCCAAAAAAAAATGTGATTTTTTTTCTTATTTTCATGTTTGTCTAGTTATGATTTAAACCAAATTAATTAAACCTAGTTGCAACTAATCAACTAATTGAGAAAGGGTAAAACAATCTTTTTATAAGAGGTTTTCTGATTTTACTTCATAATATCCATCGGTTTTATTTCTTCATGGGCCCAAATTATCGTCTATGGGCCCAAATTTAGCCAGGTAAAAAATGAGATGACTGTGGTTAAAATTCATGCTTTAACAAACAATCATTACCGAAGCGATTTGATCGATTTTATGGGTTGTTGCTTCTTCATGCTTTGACTTTAAGCAGCTGTTTAGCTCATAGCAATCAGGTACTGTAATTTTTAAAACCTCACATTATTGGGGCATACTGAAAATAATTGGAACCGACTTTTTTAAATTACATATTCGGTAGCTTTCGCTAACACTACTTGGTGGTAGGCCCCAATTATTATCAAAGTTTTTTTCTTCTCAACCTTCTTCATTGGTAGTGTACGATGGCCCACTTGGAAATTTTATCCCCATTTTGTTGTTGGAGATGTAACCTTTCTTTTTTTTTTTACGGTGAGAAGTTATTTTATTTCACCTAGCTTTATCGCACCAAATGTCCCCAAGATATCCATCCAATGGTGACGAGGGAATTGACTGGTTCATTGAATATGTGTGGAGCTTGATTTGGAGTCCACCTATTCATCTCTCTCTCGGCTAGGACAATTGGTGGGATAACCTCTGAAATTATTTAGCGAATATTGATAAAGTATCTTCGGAATATAAAGGTCACAAATAAAGTGCCCCCCAAAATTTTACATTTTTCTAAAGTACCCTTTTCGTTACATTTTTTATCTAAGTTAGTCAAAACTCGTTTGAAAAGTCAAAATGAGTTGTCAAATTACAAGATATCCCCGAACCCTCACCACCACCACTAAAGATGGTGATCGTAGGGGTTCAAGGTTTAGGTGGTGGTGGGCTCACCCAAACGTAAATAGGCTAACCCTTATCGAAAAAGACGAATATACCCTCTAACTAATTAACCTACCAATTAACACTAAACTAATTAGTGATTAAGCCACCGATTAACACTAATCTAATTACCACTAACTTAATAAAAGGCTAATATACCCTTTACCAATTAAGCTACCGATTATACTAACTAAGATTATGTATAACTAAAATGTTTACATTTTTGAGCTACGGAATTGTGTAGTTTTTTTTTTTTGAATTTCTTATATTCGTTAGCTCGGGTCATATTCGGTAGCTCATACTAGTTCAATTTTAGCTACCGAATATATTTGATATTGGCTACAGAAACTTGAGCAATATTTTGTTATCTTCGGTAGCTTAAAAAAGCTGCAGAATGTAGCTTATTTGGTAGCTCGGGTATATTATAAAGCTACCAAGTGAACCTAGCGTGAGTCGAACACGCATCTTCTGACATGAAGTCAGTTGTGCTACCATTGCATCACAAATTCTCATTTTTTACATATTCAGAATAAGCAAAATAATCATTAGATATATAGCTAATAAGAATGTCGACGCACAGACTGATAAATATTTAGTAATGAGTAAGTACACCGAGGCCTTTTAAGATAAAATACCACTCATAAATTATATCAACACTTTAAGTTATGGGTAACAATTCAGTCCAAACAACAATGAAATTAGAGAAAAGCATGCTAGAAGGTTAACAGTATACCGTGATCAAGAAACTAGTGCAGTAATTCTACTACTCTTGTCACCTATGTAGAACAAGGTGAAAAAGTTGCACCAAGCATTTAGAAATCAAGTCACTACTCAACTGATGCAACGTTAAAATTGACAATGATGGATTCATTGTACAATGAAAATTAATACTTTATATGATATATGCATGTCCAAGAGTATGATATCCCACGCTCATCAAATTTCACTCAACAATTACAAATTTTATCCAAAAATTAAAAGGGTTAGTTGGTGAAGATATCAACACTTAGAGCATGTCATGTGGGCAGTTTTTTTTTTTTTTTTTTTTTTGAATGATATATTGAAAAAGAAAAATTGTACATGGATTTACAGAGTATGATCAGAAGATCATTAATATACAAACTGATGATCAGTCAATGAAACAACATCTGGTTCATCGTGTATCCTTTAAACACATCCTCTTGTGAACACTTGAGATGCAAGCTTTGTTTAACAGCCATTACCAATCTATCTTTTGAGATGCATCTTCCACCATGATATCTACTTCTCCTCTACTTCCACAACTCCCATGATACTGCATAAGGCAACAACTTCCATATAAGATGTTGTTTCTTTGTGAGTTTGATATTCTCCAATTCCTTAATTGCATAATCCTTAGCCATAATCCCATCAATATTCCATGTTTTAAGAAAATAGTTCCAAACATGAGCTGCCCTTTTGTAATGTAAAAACAGGTGCTCTGAAGTCTCTTCTATTTTGTTACAAAGTAGGCAGAGATTAGACGTAATAATATTGACTCCTCGATGATGTAGCATTGTTCTAGTCGGAACTGATCTATGCATTTCTTCCCAAACCACAACTGAAACTTTCTGTGGAATATAATTTCCTCCCACCAGATGATAGAAGTTACAGTTAGGTACATCTTGCATCAGGTTGTCGTAGACTTGTTTCGCTGAAAACTCACCAGTTATGATGGCTTGTGTCTCACTGTTCAGCTGGATGTTACGCAGGTCATATTTGATTTCCACGAGGTCGATGTGCTCTGCAGGATTTAATCTTCGTTTGAACAAGAAGCTCCAATTATCTCTCGCCATTTCTTCTACACTCCCTTGCTAGTTTATGTAGTCGAGGATATTTGTAAGAGTTCTTTTTTCTAGCCACCAGTCGTGTCAGAAACTTATGCTCCTTCCATCACCTAACTGGAAATCCACACAGCTGTGAAAATCACTTATAGACTTGGAGATATCATGGCATAGACTTTTGCCTACACAATCTGATGGATTCTAGGGCTGGAGATAGGTAGCATTCGAGTCTGTTTTCTCATAGATTATTTTCCTCGAGTAAGCTCTTTTATCCTTTGCATACCTCCACCTCCATTTAGCCATCAAGCTTCTATTGACCTTTCTCAAACATCTAATACCCATACCACCTTTCTTTCTTGAAGTACAAACTTTTTCCCAACCAACCCAAGACATTTTATTATTGTCTTCATCAGCACCCCATACGAACTGCCTCATTATGGTGTTTAATCTCTTCTCAATTGAGTATGGCATTTGAATGAGAGAAAGGTAATAAATGGGCAGGCTTTCAAGCGATGTTTTAATAAGAGTGAGTCTTCCAGCATTATTTAGAAATCTCCTCTTCCAAGGGGCTCTAGTTTCTTCTGCATTCTCTCTATCACAACCTCCCAAACAACCTCATTCCTAAGTTGATCCTATAGGCATCCCTAGATAGGTAATTGGTAGTTTTTCACATCTACAACCCAATTCCATTGCCAAATTCTAAACTACATTGTCAACATCTATATTAGTCATGGAGCTTTTCTCTAAGTTTAACTTAAGCCCCGTGAGAACTTGAAAAACCATTAGAATCACATGTAATCTTATATGGGTAGTTTTTGGTGAAAGTGTTCACTACCAAAATGAAGGATTTAGTCATATCTCATCAAAATTGATCTATTATGGGTAGCGAATACACACAATTACTTCCAAAAACTTTCAACCTCTCTTTCGATCGAAGGAGTGCTTGGTAGTGGAGACTACCAAGCAAAAAGAAGAAATACGGGAGACAGTCTCCCGTGTGAGAAGAAAATGCGAAAAAACAAACGAGAGACAATCTCCCATTTAAGATTAAAATTAGTTTTACAATGGAGGAAAAAAATTGAATTTGTTTTAACGGGAGATTGTGCCCCATGTAGTCTTCTTCTCCTCTTTACTACAACAGAATCATTCCTTCATACGAAGAAGTCCTCCTTCAAAATGAAGGATTTAGTCTCCAAAGGAGACTACCCATGCTACATGCTCTTAAGGTTCTAATTCTAAACTCCGACACCAAATTATGGATCAATAAAAAAGCGGATTTTTTTTTTTTAATTTTGAAAAGCTCTAACCATTTTTTAAAAAAATAAATAATAATAAATAAGAGAATTTCACATAAAAAATAAAATAAACATTGTAAATAATAGATTGTAGAAATGCGGGCCCATTGGAAGAAATTTGGTGACTTTTTAATATTTTTGTTTAGTGTCACCCTTTAGTCTGTCAATGTAACAAGGCTCTCCTCGTATTACGAGAGAATCAAGCTTGGGTGAGGATCATGAATTCTTGCCCTAGTTCCCAAATAATCATCTTTTGTTACCTTGTCGAGAATGGTAGTCGTCCAACACGTTGATTAGTGGTGAACAATTCCATTTTCATCAGTTCGATGGAGTATGTTTTAATTTTTTCAATTTTTTCCTTTTGGAGTTCTAAGTGTTTTGTATTTTTCGTAAAGATTAATATTATAATGTTGACCTAAAACACAATAATTTGTTATCTTCCAATTGTTTGATTAACAGTGAAAGCCTTAAATTCCATTTTCCGACAATGGAACACGTCAGCTGGTTCTATGTGGAACATAAGTGGGGAACCATGCAGTGGAGCCGCAATAGACCAAACAAACCTAGAGAACCCTGATTTCAACCCGGCAATCAAATGCAGTTGTGGAACCACTAATGGATCTTGCCACATTACTCAGCTGTATGTTCTATGCTCTCATCTTTATCTTAATTATTAATAGAATATTAGTATTCTGGTTTCCATTTTGGTTTTCAAATGGGTAAAATTTTAGTTTGTAATAATAAATGTTTAGTTTTATTGCTCCCAAACGAAATCTACTCGTACAGTCACAACCAACTACAGTATAATGATATCCAAGTGGCATAACTCTCGACACTCGAGGTATGAGGAGGTTCGAATCTTCTGATCCAAGTTTGTAGGTGTTTCTCGTCTTTTAAATATAAAATAAAATAAACATTAGTTACATATTGATCATATAAGAAGTCTGAATGTATATGTGTAGAAAGAGGAGAAACAGACAATGAGAGAGATAATACACTTATTTTAAAGAGTAAAATAACGTTGGCGACCTTTAGTATTAGAGTTTTTAAAATGCTGGTCAGTTTAACTGGAAGAGATATTAGTTAAAAATCCTTAAGTTAACCCCTCAAGTGGCATCCATCCCATGCACTTATGCCATAATTTCGTATAGCCATATCTTTCAATTTTTTCATGCATTTGATTACCAAGATGTAATAAACCTTTAGTTCAGGGAAACTGAACTATAACAAATACATGTTGTTTAATGCATTAAAGTAATGATTATATGTATAAGAAGCAACATGCACACTTTGGCAACCGTTTAATTATGAATAACACTGTTAAAACTTGTCAATGCAATCTCATTGGTTTGATGTCTTCAATCTTCAGGAGAATGTATGCACTAAACAAAAGAGGCGTGATTCCAAATGAGCTCGCAGATTTGACTCATCTCACCTTTCTGTATGGAAATTCCCCATTCACTATTCATTTTATTTATATATTTCTTTCTGACTTGCTGCTTATAAACTAATGATGTCAAAATAAAATCTTGTTATTCAATACGAATGGCATGACAAAAGTCTTTCCTTCCACTAGTTATATTAACTTTTAAGGCTCTCTAGAGATTCCCAAAACCAAACGTGAGAGAGTGTATGCTAGATAATTATATATATACTGCATGTTCTCTACTTAGTCACCATGGCTTCTATATATCAGCTGGTAACTTGGCATCTCCAGAATAACATTGTTCAGATGTCGCCATTTCGGCTTTAATATACTGCAAATTTGTACACGGGAGTGCACATTCCCACCATACTGATTGTTGGTTTCCAATTCCTAGCATTCAAAATTTATTTCTCCTCTAACTAGACATGACAACATGTAATATTACGTTTTATATGCAGCAGTGTCACCAACCAACACTGTATCACCAATGCAGCTAATGGGGTTCCAAAATAGAAAGAAAATTCTAGGCCATAGGGAAAACATATGTTGTATTATATGCAAGAATGTTTTATCTTATATTGATTTTATTAAACCCCTATCCTGATACCTCTATTTTCATCCACGCATCGTTACCCTCTAAGCATCTTCATCAGTGAAAATCATACCTAAAAGAGGGCCAACATACACACACAATTCCTAGAAAAAATATATTCTGATACCATATTTTTTATATCTTATTTTTCAGGAAGTTGGATCAAAATTTCTTGACGGGTCCCATACCTGCATTTCTTGGCAATTTATCTTTGCTAGAGCTATTGTGAGTTTGTTTAGTGGTTGCACTTGGGAATGAACACCATGAGATAAAGAGAAAAGAACTTCTTCTTTTACCACTAATATCGGGTGATATTTATCAGGCTGCTAACTCTTTTTCCTGCTTCAAAATTTCAAATCTCTATCAGGTCGCTGGCTATTAATTCTTTATCTGGACCTGTACCCAAAGAGCTTGGAAATCTTCAGAAGTTGAAAGTATTGTACGACACATGTTTTCTGAGAACCTATGTCATTCAGACTTCCATTAGTTGATTAACTTGATCGACAAATTTTCGAAAAATATTAACTTGATTGGCGTGATTTTTCTTATAATTTTGTGCATTAAAAGGCGTTCATTTGGGTTGAAGGTATTTTGGAGTACTTGAAAATGATCGCTTGTTTTCTACTTTTACAGGTCTTTTGGCTCAAATAACTTATCAGGATCACTCCCTCCTCAGCTTGGGTCTTTAACTAATCTTGAGCAGCTGTAAGTTTTAAATTTTATGTCATCGTTAGACAAAAGGCCTAGTGAAGTTTCTAGTGGTAAGATATATAGCCTGGACTAGTAATCTTGCATAAAGTCAAAATTTACTCTCGCATACACTTCCTCAAAATGAAATGATCATATGTAGATGTTTTTATAAACAATGGTGGTCGAACCGGTGACAAGTAGTAGGGTATAGATTCATCTTATTCCGAAGGACATGTTTGAAGCAGTTATATGTTCATTTTAAAAATGTGGCATCATGTTTGGATAAATAACCAACATTGTTGTATTATTTGTTGTATAATCAATTTTGGCAGTTACATGAGCAGTGCTGGACTGGGTGGAGATATACCACAGACATTTGCAAACCTAATAAACATGCAAACCATGTATGAATCGTGATCTGAAAATTATCTTCTTCCGGTGGATTATATTTTTTTTGGTCCAGTGCATACAATTTGTGTCATCTTACAAGCAAAGTATATTTGTTGTTTCAGGTGGGCGTCAAACAATGCTTTCACAGGAAAAATACCTGCCTTTATTGGGAACTGGTCTAAACTAATCTCCTTGTAAGAATTTTTGTGTGATATTCTCATAGGAGTCAGTCACTTATACCATCAAATGTCACCTGCACGAATTATTCCTGGAAGTTTTAAAATAAAAATAACAATAATAATCAATAAACATCTCATGCTGGGTGAAATCTTTTGAAATTGTCGCATCACTGTACTTGAATTAAAATACATAATCCCAATTAGACAATACTATCGATAACATTTTTGTTCCATCAATTTCTTCGTTCTTGATTTTTGGGACCAGTCTCCTGTTTCATAAAAATATAGGCTTGTTTCATATATAAACTACATAATCATATAAAAATACCGATTTACAAACTAGAACCCAGACTTGAAATCGCTAGCAAACAATTGCATGCATAACCTTGTTTCCTGCATTCCACGGCGTATTTCCAAGTATGGTATGTATTAGATCATGGTGTAGAAAATTTTCACCTCTCTTCGGATTTTCTAAATAAGAAGTCCATTTTTTGGTATGCAGGAGATTTGAAGGAAATTCTTTCGAAGGGCCTATTCCATCCAGCTTGTCGAATTTGGATTTGTTCTCTGACTTGTGAGTATCCTTTAACAGACGGATACTTGATTTGTACCTTATCTAGATTTGCTGACATATCTTATATTTTGTAGGCGAATTAGTGACTTGTCTAACATAAGCTCATCATTGGATTTTATCAAGAAGTTGAAGAATTTATCGGTCTTGTAAGACATTATTTTTTGAGACAAAAAATTTATATGGTTCCAGAAATTTACCTAACTTATCTACGTATTTTTTTTTTTTTTCTGTTGTTAGAGTTTTGAGAAACAATTTGATTTCTGGTAGTATTCCATCCAACATGAGAGAGTACGAAAAGTTACAGAGGCTGTAAGTTATTGAGTTCATGTTTAATGAATTTCCATGTTACTTTATGTTATTGTGATTGTGTATATATATGTGTGTAAATTGACATCATGTTCTTGTTTTTGTTTGATTACCTGCAGGGACCTGAGCTTTAACAATTTGACTGGTCGAATTCCAGGGTCTCTCTTCGATTTGAGTTCTCTTTCTTACTTGTAAGAGCCTATGTTACTTTTTTTTTGTTTTGCTATTTTCACTTTGCTTGGAAAATAAATAATATATTAAAAGATTAAAAAGATTTAGAGGTGTAAAGTGGGTTGTGCCTATGTATTTAAGCACATCACAACACAACACATTAAAATTTGGGCACACCACTTCACAAAACGTGATCTAGTACAACATGGCACAACACGTGAGCTCATGTGTTGTGTTGTGCCATATTAATTGCTATATTTGACACAACGCAGCATGCGACACAGGTAATTACACCGCACAACATAACACATGCACAACTGGGCACAACACACACAACATGGGTAAGCCACACAATTGACACAAAGCACGACAAACTACAATAAATTCCACGTTTATCTCATTAAAAAAATCTCTATTCTAACTAATTTATGACCTTTAATATTTGTAACTTTGAATGATATGTACGACAACACATATGATATCAATTTTTTATTAATTAAGTAATTACTGAAAATTTAAAACATGAAATAGATTTAAAAGTCCTTTTTGGCGTCCTTTGACAACCAAATAAACGATTATTTAGTCGTTATCATGTAAAAGCATACATATATATGGTTATTTTTAAGAATATAATGGTATATACAAAATTTTGAATAGTTTTGCTAAAATTATTATAAGTACCTTGAAAAAATATTGAATTACTTGTTAAGAAAATATCTGGAAAATAGTGTATTCGAAAAACATAAAACAAATGGGATGATGATGCAGATTGACCATCACTTGTTTCAATTTGCAGGTTTCTGGGTAACAATAGCCTGTCTGGTACCATTCCGCCTAAGAAAAGCTCATTACTTCTCGCTATGTATGTCCTCTCACTCTATCCTATGTTAAAAATTTGTATCTCCATTTCACTGCTTGTATCTTCTATGGTGAGTGAAGATTTTACTTCTCTGATTTGTTGTGTTGTGCCGACATAAGGTTGAGGTATGGGGTGTGTAGTGCTAACTAAAACCACTAATTATTAATCATGGACATAAAAATTTAAGATCCCTAAAGCTATGAAAATTACATTTCTAATAAATAAAGAATATCAAAGGTGATAAATATGTTGATTAAAAATCATCGCAAAGTTGAATAATATATCTGCATCATTTTATCCTGTGATGTCAGTTTGTTTATCATGATAAGAACAAAAAAGTAACAATTAAATGAATTGGGTAGGAGTCTGAGTATCATAATTGTTATTATTGATAGAGTTATTTGATTCAATTATGGGTTGGTTGTTCACAATGTTGTGAGATTCAATATCTCGAAGTTGTTTTATAATGAAACCAACACTGTACGCTTAGGATTAGGTTTGTTTCCTTTAAATATTCTTGCTTCCAAATATACCAACAGATAGTAGCACATACTGCACTCCATTTCCTTAGATGAGTATCCTGATTATTGTTGAACCAAGAGTTGCACCAATCAGTGACTGAAGTGAAATTCCTGGTAGCATTTTCAAGTTAAATGGAGTAGTGAGTCCAAACAGCTTTAGTAAACCTGCAATTCATGAGAACGTGTTCCCCTGTTTCTGTAAAATCAGTGTACATGCAGCAGATATGATCAATATGTTTGAGGAAAATGGCTACAGAAGCACTGAAGGGTAAGATTTTAGTTTTTAATTTCCAGGTGAAAAACTGGATCTTCAAGTTGTGGCACGTTTTTTATTTCTTTTCCCCATGATGGAATAAAAAATAATATTTTATTAGAAGTAGGGGAGAAACCTTCAAAAAAAAAAAGGAGAAAGAAGAGAGAGAAATAAGAATTAATAGAGATAGAGAGGAGGGTTGTTTGATTTAACAAGTTTAGCATCATCAGATTTTATACATCTTGGCAGTGAAGATCAAAATCATGTGAATCTTTTAGGAGAGGGGAAACAAACAAACCCTCAAAAAAAAAAAAAAAAAAAAAAAAAAAAAAAACTCTTAAATCTCTCCTTTTGGAGAATCATCACTGAGGAGGTTCATACTTAAATTGACTTGCAATGTTAGGATTGCTAAGGCTTATTAATTGTCGGATCTTAACCTGCCAATGTAATGTGGGAGTAATCACAATGCACCCCCTCATGTGTAGCCTTGTTGGGTCTAGCACATAGAGATATAGTCGGGCGACGCGGAATAGGCGTCATGGTAAACACAAATTGGCCTTATTCACCTAAAAAACCGGCATGCAAGATTAGGAAAAACGTCAAACTAATCTAAGTGGCACGCCCTCCCACCCCACCCCTGTTGGGTCTAACACGTAAACATATAATCAAGTGAGTAGGTATGGTCATATTACACTCATCACAAATGAGCCTAACTCACCACCAAACTGGATTGCAAGATTTATTAACTGCAAGAGCTAGCTTCTTTTAAAAAAGAAAAAAAAAGCTAAAATTTATTAATAAAAGAAAAGAAATTGAAACATCAGGGGGAAATAAAACCAAAACCTCCTAAAGAAAGAAGAAGAAATAAAAATGATAGAAAAACGAAAAAATTATATAAAAAAACTCATTCATCCAAAGATTCTCTTCAGGGGCTTCCACAAATATCTTTTTCTACCTGTAACTAAGCAGAAAAAGGTTGAAAACCATACGATGGAGGAGAAGAAACTAAAAAGAAACACTAGACATTTTTTGTTATCCGTTTTACGTTTTTTTTTTTTAAATCACATACTTTATAAGAGCAAGCACTATGGTGCCTCAATTGTGGGGAATTTCCCCACAATGTAGACAAGACATGGAGGGAAAAAAAAGCAAGCGCTATGGTTCATGTCTACAAATTGGCGGTTTCTAAAAATGTGCTTGCAGTTTCTAAGTAGCCGGGTCAGTCAATGGTTGGCTTGACCAGACGCGGACGTTGTTTCCATAGCTTCAAAGTCCTAGCTAGAATTTCATCATCCTCAATCTTATCTTCCCGAAGTTGACGTCGGACCGATCTCCCCAAGTGCATAAATTCGTCGACGTCTTTGTGTATTATACTCCATCGAGCCGACAACCCATTTACATCTCGCACAAATTCAGTACATTCTTCGTCAAAGTATTCTTTAACATAACTCCACAATAGTGACCAATTGACCCCAAATCGACTCCGTTTTACTTCATCCGGTTTTGGATAGTACAACATGAGATATCTACAAAAACAATGATCTTCACGCCACGTAAATGGAGCAACACTAGGTTTCTTTCGTGTTGATGGAGGAGGAGATAATGGTTTTTGAGATGGAGTACACTCATAATAGTATTCATGAACTATCTTATCAGTGAAGTTTCGATAACGTCTACGAGGAGGAGTACCGACTAAAACGAAGTTTGGTTGGGTAGATGCAGAAGGAGGCTGGGAAGAAGATGTGTTAGACATTTTTTAGTAAAGAGAAAGGAAAATCAACTAGAATGAGATTGCCTGGGATGAAAATTAAGTTGGGAGGATGGGTTTGGTTTTTATTGTAAAAAACCACAACGGATCTATTTTTTACCGTTGCACAATTGACGACCGAGATTAATTAAACCGTTGTACAATAGAGGGTTCGGATGGAGTGTGTGAGGAGTGTAACAAAAAAAGGTCAAACAAGTATTTAAAACTGAGCGGTTCCCTAGTAACCGCCGACAGAAATTCGCGGCTTCATGGAAACCGTATGCTGCGGTTTCTTGGTAACCGGTGAGTAACCCATGTCTACACGGGGGGTACAGATCTGTACCCCCTTGTAGACATGTAGAGCATTTCCCTACAATGTGAGGAAATTCTCTAAATGTGGGGATTTATGAGCACCATAGTGCTTGCTGAGTGCGATTTTATGCACACTCTTATAAGAGTGTTTACATGACATTTAATATACACTTTTGATTCAATTTGGGGAGTTATATAACGAGGGTTGTGATTGGAAACATGGATGGCAATGGGGCCATCAGATGAAAATGTCAATTTTACACTCCTTAATGGAGTGTGCACATAATTAAACTCGTGCTTACTCTAAGAGCATCTCCAATGGATTGTGGTGTGAAGCCTACGTGGTTGGGATAAAAAGATATCTTTTCACAATGTAAACTCTATAATTTCCTACATTTTAGGAGTCTGATTTTTTTAATCTCCAACCGTATTTGTCTAGACTATCATTAAAATCAATTTATATTTATCTTATTGGTTGTATATCTTTTACTTTTTTGTTTAATATTCTAGATTGATTTAATTAAATTTTGATTTGTTAGGATTTTCATCACATCCTCAAAGAGAACCTCTAAAACTAGAGGATGGGCTAGAGGATGTGGTGATAACCAACTCACCGCATCATCTTGACATTGAACTTCATATCCCACTAGAGATAGTTTTTCTATAAAAATTGTCTAAAATCTTACTTTTCCTTTTAAATAGAAAATTAAAAGGGTCGTGACTGACTTTGACCGTTATAAATTTGATGTGCATTTTTACACTTCCTTCTGATTCACAGACAAGAACTTGAAAAACATAAAGATGGAAATAGGAATTCCAAACATTGTTAAGAAAAAAACAGCATCTTTACTGCGTTCTAGTTATATTGGGGGTTTGGTGTTGATTTGATTAGGCAACAGATCTTTTCTGCATTGTTGCAGAGACAAAATGGGGTTTTGGTTTCTAGCCTAAATTATTAGGATCAGTGATCTGATTAGAGATATAAGTCAATGACAATCATCACTGTTCTTGAATTCGAAAACATATCTCGAGCCATAAATCAATGGCAACCTTTGCACCAACAGGGAGGAGTTGATCGTGTGAGCTGAAGAAAGATCTCAATAGGAATTTTTATTCTACTCCAGCTTTTATGTAGTCTACATCAGAAGAAGTAAAAACCTCTAGATGTTCGACAGAATGTCTCTTAGACATGATCTCTTAGGATATGATGTCATCCAACTATTTTGTAGGGGAATTTTGGTAATGATTAGACCCTAAACATACGACCCTTTTGGCTAAAAGAATGCTCTTTAAGATAGCATTGATAATGATTGTGCTTTTTGTCTCTAATCCTGCAGAGATTTGTCCTACAATGAATTATCAGGAAGTCTTCCTTCTTGGATAACCCAGCAAAACCTATCACTGTATGTATGCAGAAACAACATACTACTAGTCTAATTTTTATTTTTCTCCTGTTAGTGTTAACAAATTTAAACATAGAGAATTTTTATTTGTTCATAATGCACCATGTGTGATGCAGGAATTTGGTTGCCAACAACTTTCCGGGAGATATTATGAAAAACAGGTAAGCTACAAATGGCGTCCCAGCAGACTCCTTTCTTTTTCAAAAAATAAATCTTATGTGTGCATTTTTTGATTAAAGAAAAAAATCGAAGAGCACGAGACCGAACCCCTAAAAAAGCAAAAGAAATCTAAAAATTGTTTTATTTTTGAGTCCATCAAAGTGACCATTAACACCACAAAGTCCAAAAACCTTCCTGAGTGTTTTACTTGTTAAATTAATATTGTGTTTTCTGGGTTTGTGTTGTTCAGTGCTCCAGCTTTAGGATTGAGTTGTCTTCAGCGAAATTTTTCTTGCAATGGGGATCCTCCTCGCTGTAAGTCACCTTCGAATTTGTACCCAAGCTCTTTTAACTTAGATGTATGTTAGATGGCAATTCAAATCTATCTGAGAGTTTCTTATTGACAGGATTCTAATTTCTAACAGCATGTATCATTGTATAAACCAAAGATTGATGCTTCATGTTTGTTTTGCTAAAGTTTAGCAGGTGGTAGTAATCAGTATGAAAGATATAGCTTTCAGATCTCCAGCCTATGAGGCAATACAATTCCAGCAAGTTGCACTAAGCAAGACTTTGTAGTTGCAGGATCTTTCTGGCAATTCATACTAGGTGTAAACCTTTATAATCATATTCGTGTATGCTTTTACTGTCCGCAGACTCCTCTTTCGCGATTAAGTGTGGAGGTCAATATATGAGATCTTCAGATGGGATAGATTTTGAGACAGACAACTCAACTCTTGGTGCAGCATCACTACATCTTACTGATTCTAGGAGATGGGCAGTTAGCAATGTCGGTCTCTTTGGTGAAAGAAAAGAAGCCAAGTATACCCTGAATACCCTTGCTCAGATTACGGGTACTTTAGACTCGGAGATGTTTCAGACATCCAGGATATCAGCAGGATCACTGCGATACTACGGCCTTGGTCTTGAAAATGGAATGTACAATGTCAACCTGCGATTTGCGGAGACAGAGTTGGCTGATCCAAGTTCACTCACATGGAAGAGTGTTGGGAGACGTGTTTTCGATATTTATCTTCAGGTAATATATTTTTGGCTGTTATACACCACTTATAATTGGATTAACGTTTCCAATGATTATGTACTTGCTGCAGCAATAATGATTCATTGTCTACTTGTTACTGTTTCAGGGGAATAGACGGGAAAAGGACTTTGATATAAGAAAGGAAGCAGGCGGGGCAACGAACAGAGCTGTTCGGAAGGATTACAAGGTTCAGGTGTCTCAGAACTACCTTGAGATCCATCTTTTTTGGGCCGGGAAAGGAACTTGCTGCATACCTCAGCAAGGTACTTATGGACCATCCATTTCTGCGATTAGTGTCACACCAGGTAAGCTAACATCATTAAGTCATATCAGTTCTAATGTTTTGAAAACTTTTCCACTAACTACTAATTCTTGATTTCCTGGTCAGATTTTATACCCACTGTCCCCAACCTTCCGCCAACTGCTCCTAAAAAGAGCAAGACTGGTTTAATTGCCGGCATTGTAGTTTCTGTTGCGGTATTGGGTTTTATTACCATATTTGCAGTGTTTTATTGTAGAAGGAAAGGGTCAGATATCAATGAAGAAGAAGGTAAATATAACATATCTGGAGAAATCTTTTATGTATACATGTTACTAGACTTTTCATTTTCTTACATCGTCTTAAAATCAGTTATGTAAGAAAGGCTTATATAAGAATTATGAAAATAGATGCAAGCTAAGAGGTTAGAAAGAAGCACATAGAATCCCACTATTTTTGGATTGAGAACTATTACTTACAAATGTTAAATTGGTTGGCAGAGCTTCTAGGGATAGAGAACATGCCAAACATGTTTACTTACGCGGAACTGAAAAATGCTACAGAAGACTTCAAATATGCAAACAAGCTAGGTGAGGGAGGATTTGGATCTGTTTATAAGGTAAGGTTCTGTGTTTCTCTTAGCTTAACTAATTCAAAGGGAAAGTTAAAATTACTTGATGGAATGAGTTAGTTAAGGCTCTGCTTTAGAACATTGTGTTGTCTATATTAGAACTCTATCTACCAACATAAAGACATTATATAGTACGTATCTGGGTGCACTCAATCGAATGCCTTTGTAGCATGAAATAACATTGTATATTGATTTTAGAAACATTCTTCCCCAAGCAAAAAGAAGATTCCACATACCACCTTCCTGTATGTAATTTTTCTTATTCAATCTGGGCTGTCAGATACACATGCCGTAATGTGCCAATGCCTCAAAAACCTTCAATCACATATTTTGTACTTCCCTTAATGAATTATAGTATAAATGCAGTTTCCATCCATTTCTGGGAACTTCAGCTAACACTCCCAGACTTTGAAGAAGGAATGGCAAAGACCCATTGAGATTTGAGTTTCTCGATATAACAAAGTCCTTGTAGTGTTTTATTTTGTCAAATCGAGCGATATAGAGCAGTAAATGATGTACGGGTACTTGAGAGAATGTTATATTTTCGGAAGCATGTATTTATAATTTTGATGACAATGTTATCAATGATATCTAGTTATGCATTATATTGTGGTACCTGCAGGGCACACTATCTGATGAAAGAGCAGTTGCTGTTAAAAAGCTTTCTGTAACTTCTCAGCAAGGAAAAAACCAGTTTGCTTCAGAGATTGCTACCATATCCGCTGTTCAACACCGCAACCTTGTGAAGCTATATGGGTGCTGCATTGAGGGGGCAAATCGTCTCCTGGTTTATGAGTATCTCGAACACAGAAGCCTAGATAAAGCACTCTTTGGTATGGCATAAAGTATTCTTGTATTCATATAAATTGATATTGTGGTCTTTATGATGCTTGCTAATAACCATCACCTTGCAGGAAAGAGTGGTTTACACCTCAGTTGGCCAACCCGGTACGGAATTTGCTCGGGAGCAGCAAGAGCCCTAGCTTATCTTCACGAAGAGTCGAGACCAAGAATT
>JAJJMA010164787.1:0-17601 GCA_023529015.1 Papaver nudicaule | reverse complement strand
CCCATAATAGCCAAGATCTCACCAGGTTGAGCATACCCATCAAGCCCTTGAAGCAAAGCTCTATCGTTGTTATTACTACTTGTACCACTTCCTCTTGATGAAGGTACAGTGACCCATAAATCATCCCATGTCAGTAAACCTCCAGCTCCGCCTCTGAATGTCCCATTCCCAATTTCATTTGGAGTTTGCACTGGTGGTGATTGCATCTCCAGTGCTGTTGAACTTGTTTGGTTATTATGAAGAGGTGGTAATGGTGATTTACTTGGGCTTAGATTTGGTTTCCATGTTGGCACGTTTTCACTCGCTGAAGCCATTAAAACAAAAGCTTGTTATGAAGTATAATGATATGAATCTAAGCAGTGAATTGTACATGCAATGATGCAACTCTATATCACTTATATATAGACGTCATGTTTTTAAGGTAAACATCAAAAAAAAAAAAAAAAAAAAAAAAAAAAGGTAAACGTCGAAAATTAGAAGATTAGATAAAAGTTGAGGGAGTAAAAGATTTCCGTAACCTCATGGAGAAAGATTTCCGTTGATTTGTGGATGTGGAAGTGTATGATTCATGGGATTAATTTACATCTCCAGATAGATCGAGCGGGATGATTTTAGAGATTCGGATGGTAAATGCACAACGATTGAGTTTTGTGTAGATGGGGGAGAATAAATGAATAATGTTACAAAAACTCATGGACAGAAATAATACAAGCAGGTGCATGTACACATGATATCTATATTCGACACAAGAGGGTACACCGGTACAGTAACTCGGTACATACACATTATTAATTGGCAATTTAGTTGGCCATATTAAATTTTCATAGTAACAGTTTCCATTTCAGCTGTATCATAATAAAATCATGGGCGCGCGCGTACCAAAACGCTAATACAAACGTGTTTTCCTTTACAATTTCTGGATGCAAAACCCAACCAAGGGGAGTCGACATCCGTCCTGAAAGTTGTACCAAGGGTAGCAAAACTACAAAAGACCAGTAGATTGCATAATACATGTACAGACAGACTCGTCCATTTATGATAGCGAGAGACGTACAAGAGAGTGGATGAGTTTGGTGGTGGAGGCGAGTAAGATGTTAATACATTAAAGAGAATGGAGCAAAGCCATAAATATAATCGTACGTAAGTGGTTAGGTACTTATTATGCCTGGTTTACCTCCAGCGGGTATGTCGACAGTTCTGTGCAAGGTGATAAGTGATACGATCTCAAATGGTATTTGTAGATTTTGTAGTCTAAGCTGTGAATGGAGGAATGCTATATTGACACGGAATCTGGTAGACTCACTCATTAGACATTGTTGGCAACTTGGCGTCTAGATACTAATTATTTGCAGTAATATGTAGCTGTGTCGACAGTTACCATTTTCAGCTATACCACCCTGTCCATGCACAACGATGGCCGGCTGTTATAAAGGTGTTAGTTTTTCGTCGACACAAAGGTAATGATTTAATAGACAGACGTCTACTACATATAGTGTGCACGTATTCTACGGACACTATGGAACTTAAACAGACACGCATTTTATTTCTTTAGCAATTATAGCTACAGCCGTAGTGATTCACAAGTCGGTACGAAATTGTTGCTGGCGAATTTCAAACTTAGATCACCGGTATCATCACCAAATACTCTACCAGTGACCTCGGCATACACATTTTCACTTACCCACTGTATATAACTGATCACCGTGGGATTTAACCGTGAGTGAACCTACTCATTTATGCATCACAGGCACAAGTTCTAAAGCAGATTTCTTATGGACAGCAAAAGTACCAGCCTCATCCATGTTCATACCTTCAGGCCTCGATCGATCCGGTAATTCCCAATTAAAACTGTAAAGGAGATTCGCAAGAGTGAGCTCCATTATCGTAGTTCCCAGTGATATCCCCGGACAACCCCGTCGACCAGATCCAAACGGCAAAAACTCGAAATGCTGTCCTCTGAAATCAATGGAGTTGTTCATGAACCTCTCTGGGAAGAAGACCTCTGGATTCTCCCATGAATTAGGATCTCGTCCAATTGCCCACACATTAATTAAAACTAGTGTTTTGGGAAGAATATCGTAGTGGTTGATTTTGCAGTGTGTAGTTACCGGAAATCTGATGGACACGTGTCACCATCCTAAGCGCGGTAGCAAGTTAGTGAATACACCGAGAGGTATGGAATAAACCCTAAAAGTAATTGACCGCACCCCACTCAAGGATGAGACACGTGTAAAGTGCGACAGGCTAAAGCACGGGTAAGGTTGAGGGTACTACAGGGGCATTAAATGCCAAGTCATAGAAAGAGGAATACAACTATTTAGCACCAGTCAAACCTAGGGTTTCTCTGAGAATGCGGTCAAACGGTCTGGAAGCTACAAGACTAAGAATATTCTCTGGAAGGTCCCATTGGGGACTGGCCTCAGAGAATACTCTCCGAAAAGACGTGGTACGAGAGGAACTAAAGGAGTCATATTCTGGAAGGTGCATTGCAAGGGACATTCTGAGAGATGGCGTACTAGAAGACCGACACCAGAGATCGTACAGTGTCTCTGGAGGGCTCAAACACACTTCTGGAGGGTATCTCAGTGACGTACATCCAGAGAGAAGGACTCCCAGAAGGGACTGCGTATCTCGAGGAATAAATAGAAATAGTTTTGTTTCCATAGCCCTTGTAGTACTGGAATATGTACTCCCTTACCCTCTTGTCTATAAATACCCAGCTCTTGAGAGTTAGTAGGTAGGTTAGAACTCGCAATAGAAACTCTAGCATATGATACAACTCCGAAGGCTAGGTTTGTGACTTGTGAGTGAGAACTTGGGAAAAGCTTGAAGACTTGGATAGCGGCTCAAGACTTGGGAAAAGCTTGAAGAATTTAGTTAATCTTGAAGGTAGCTGAGGCTTGTAACCACACTCATGATTAATGAAATACCAAGGATGTAAGCCTCCACCGTGAGGAAGAACCTTGTTAAAAAAACATGCTTGTGTCTTGATTCTTTTACTTTCTTGCATTTACTTTATGTTGGATTGCTTTTAGATTCTTGACTATAACTTAGATGTGTTTATGCTTGAGTGTTCTTGAGTAGATCTTCATCTAAGACCATTGGGTGTGGTCTCAGAGATTCTGAGGTTCACATTTTGGCGCTAGAAACATGGACTAGGTAAAGGATTTATCCTTCCTGGTCTATTTCTAAAGTTTTTCATTTGTCTCTTAACCCAATCTTTGCTGTGAGGAATAAAAGCTCCTGGATCTCAGAGATCTCGCAGGAAAGCTTAGTATTCTTAGCAAAGATGAGACCTTTTATGCTTTTAAGTGTTAAAAGTTGCTTCTTTATGAATTATTTGTGAAAAATCCTTGATTTTCTTTACAAAAACTTGATTTTTTGCAAAACCCTAACTCTTATCTTCATAAAGGTTAGATCTTTGAACCCTGATATTGTTTCCAAAGGATAAACAACACTCATGTTGTTGATTTCTTCCAACAACATATATTTTTAAAACTGGAATCTTCCCAGAGCTGGTTTTCTTCAAAAAACACCATTAATGGAGGGGGAAAAGGTTTTCTGAAAAGTGTCTATGTCACTGACGTTGCTGACTTCACTTTCAAACAAAACCTGATGACCCAACCAACCTTCTTACCAGTTTTAACTTATCCAATCATTTTCTTGTCCTTTTCCTTAAATATATTCAAAATGTTTTGAAAGGCGTACGGATTTCTTGGATCTCTGAAACTGTCAGGTTACAACTAGCACTTGTCGAGTTACACTCTGACAGGAAGGTTCAACCTTGATTTTGTTTTTCATGAGGAATCATGAAGACTTCGAGCACCACAGACTCTGGAAGGGACCCTCTGAGGAGGAGGACCAGAAGTGGATTGCAGGATATGGATCGTGAAGTCCCAGAGGATACTGTCGCCTCTGGTGAAAGTGCACCTCCAGGCTTTCCGGCAAAGGTGCCTCAGAGCACCAATATTGGGGTTATAGGGAAAACCACCAACACTGCAGGGAAAGGACCTGGGCACAAGGAAAGAAGGGTACTGCCAGTGGCAAACCTGCGAAAACCAAACCCTTGACAGAGGTTTATCACGCCAAGCCCCCTCAGAAAAAACCTTCCTCCGAGGTAACGATTATGAGGGTGGAAGTTGACTCTCAGAGAGAAGAAGAGGACTTGGATCTGCACACGACAGACACAAACAGTTTTACTGAGGAATCTCTAGAGGGAAACGTTCAAATCATCGACGCTCTAAATACACTTCCCAGAGGGAATGTCCCAGAGAAAGGTCGAGAAGATACCTCTAGGAAGGGTGAACCCTCCAGAAAGGTTACAGGAGTCTCAGAGAGACAACGTGAAGGTACCTCTGGGAAGGGTGAACCCTCCAGAGGAGCGAGGAGAACCTCCAGAGAAAATGGGCACTCTGGAGCAGACAAAACCACCCAGAGGGTGAGGCCCACTAGTACCGAGAGGGGTAAGTCTGTGGTCAGAGACCCAGAATCCACCCCAGAGGACACCAAGAGAGCACGAAACAAGAACAGAACTCTGAGGAGAAAGATCCTTAAGCTCTCGGAGGCTAACAAGAAGCTGAGGCAAGAAAAGGTCGTGATTACTGATAGTGACTCATCTGATTCCTCGGATGATGAGGAAGAAGACAGGAGGAACTTGAAGTAGAAGAGACCCAGAGATGATCCAGTTTCTGAAGTGATTCTGGACGACTCCTCGGACGATGACTCTGAGGAAGGTTATGTGGAGCCATCTCTGCAAGACATCCTGGAGGCCCGTGATAGGAAAATCCGGGAGCTGGAAGAGGAGGTTAATCTCAGGAAAGCTATGGTGGTGAGTATTGAGGACAAACCAAAACTCATCAGAAAGGAAGGGAAGCGATTGGCAGAGGTAATGGAAGATGCTAAGCGCTCACCATTCACCTCAGAGATCAATGCCCTCCCGATACCCAAACGATGTACATTGAACTTCCAGAACAAGTTTGATGGTACGGGTGATGCTATTCAGCACATAAAGGACTATGAAATGGCTCTGATGCCATGACAAAATCGACAAGGGGTTATGAGTAAATTCTTTCCTGGGAGCCTCAAAGAGGAAGCTCTGACCTGGTTTAACTCCTTAGAAAAGGGAAAAATCACGTCGTACGCACATCTCCAAGAGGTCTTCTTAGAGAATTATATGCATAACAACAAAGTCAAACCCGGAATTGAGCGACTATTCGTCCTCAAAAGAAAAAGGGGAGAATCCCTCAGAAGCCTAGTTGACCGGTGGAGGAAACTATGTGCTGAGATTGGGAAGGACCCTGCCGCATATGCTATCATTGGCTTCAAAATTCTTTGAACAAGACAGATCCCCTCTTCGTCAGGCTATGGAATGAGACCCCAGACAATCTGGGAGATCTCAGGAGAATACAAGAAGAATTCATAGCTCCAGAGGAGACGCAGGATGGTACTTACGACAAGTTGCTCTCTGGGAACACGAGTAGAGGGGCAAATTTGGTGGAACCACATCCCCACATTACTCATTCTCAACCTCCTGCTACTGTCCCTACCTCTCAGATCAAGAGGAACAAGTCCAGAGAATTCAGAGGCAAAGGATCAACTAAGGATAACAAAAAGCGGGATTTTGACGACGCCACTTACACTAAGTTTAACACTCCGAGGTCCACCATTTACAAGGAAATCAAGGGCAAGCTCCCCCTTGAGGATCCAATTGGAAAGGGTGTTCAACCTGATTACTGCAAGAACGGTAAGGATAACTGTGAGCTGCATGAATGGAATGAGCACTCTCTCGACAAATGCAGGCATTTAAGGAGAGAGTTGGAGAAACTAGTAAGCAGTGGAAAACTAAAAAAGTACATCGCCAAAGACTCTGGGAATGCCCAGAAGGCGGTGGAAAAAATATTCAGGGTTGAGATGCCCAGAGAGGCACAACATCTCAATTGCAACACCATTACCCATTCTGTAGAGATGCCCTCAGAGTCATCTCTGGGGCGAAACTCTCTGGAGA
This sequence comes from Papaver nudicaule, assembly GCA_023529015.1. Lineage (NCBI taxonomy): Eukaryota > Viridiplantae > Streptophyta > Magnoliopsida > Ranunculales > Papaveraceae > Papaver > Papaver nudicaule. Next base: position 11,597 of record JAJJMA010164787.1, on the reverse strand, counting down.
GAATCCATAAGAGAAATGCAGATGGGGAAGAGATATTCAGTATGGCTCTGGAACTCCCCATGGAGGAATGGATGAAAAGGCCAGTTTCATTCTCAGCTTCCGAGGTACCCCTGAATAGGAAAACTCACAACGATCCTCTGGTAGTGACCATGATGATCGGGCAGTGGGGCATCCCAAAGATTCTGGTGGATGGAGGAAGCTCCGTGGAGATCTTGTTCTACAGCACATTCGTGAAGATGGGTCTGAAAGATGAATGCCTAATCCCCTCAACCTACATGGTATACGGATTCAATGGCTCTTCCACTAAGCCCAAAGGAGAAATAACTCTGGAAGTACACGCTGGAAAAATCATTACCTCTACGACCTTCTGTGTAGTAGACGTTGTTTCACCATACTCTGCCATCATGGGCAGATGGTGGATTCATGGTATCAAGAGAGTTGCCTCCACCTACCATCAACGACTACGATTCCCCACCCCAGAGGGAATAACTGAGATTATGGGAGATCCCAGAGAAGCTAGATACTGCTCAGAGGTAGATGTGAGAAACTGTGTGGAAAAGGTTAATACTCCTAGAAACACCAAGAAGAGGATTCTGGAGCAGGAATGCCAGAAGGAAATTGATGAGTTCATCGAATGTTCCACCTCTGCGAGGGTCATGCGTCAAGCAATCGCCAAGAATAAGGGAATTGGGGACATAGAAGAGGAGGAAGCCATTAGACTAGCTTGTCTAGAATCAATGGTCCAGAAACTCAAAGAAAAGACTGTCCACCAAATCTCTGAGGATGCCCAGATGGCTGATGCCTTTGGAAAGTTATAGCAATCAAAGGCTCAGACAGAATTAGGCCCCCAGAAGCCTGTATTCTACACGTCTGAGCCGACAAAGGAAGTGGATATTGGAGGCCCAGACACACCAAAGATGGTTAAAATTGGAACCCTCCTGGATCCATACCTTGAAAAAGAACTCGTAGGGATGTTGATGAGATATGTCGATGTGTTTGCATGGAAGATGAAGGATATGCCAGGAATCGACCCCGAATTATGCCTCAAACATCTGGGAATCCCCACAGACATAAGCCATCATCATCTCCGAATCAATCCAGGTGTCAAACCTGTGAGGCAGAAAATACGAAAGATCAACCCAGTATATCAGGAAGCAGTCCAGAAGGAGCTTCAGAAGATGGAAAGGGCGGGAGTCATCAGGGAAGTGCAGTACCCGCTATGGATCTCCACTATGGTACTGGTCCCGAAGAAAAACAACGCTGGGGTACGTATATGCCCCAATGACAGCTTCCCACTCCCAAGCTTAGATCAACTAGTTGATGCTACCTCTGGGAACGAACTGTTATCATTCATGGATGGTTATTCAGGCTATAACCAAATCCCTCTGGCGCAAGAAGATGAAGAGCATACTGCATTTTTCACTCCCAATGGGCTGTACTGTTACACAAAGATGCCATTCAGACTCAAAAATACAGGGGCCACCTATCAGAGGCTGATGTCCAAGATGTTCTTACCTTGGATTCACAAAACTCTGGAGGTATATGTAGATGACATGCTTGTCAAAAGCAAAGAGTCCAGAAATCACGTCACAGATCTTGAAGAGATTTTTGCTCAGATGAGGAAATTTCGTATGAAGATTAATCCACTCAAGTGTGCATTTGGAGTCACCTCTGGGAAGTTCCTAGGCTATATGGTCACAAAGGAGGGTATACAGGTAGACCCTGAGAAGGTCAGAGATATCACGGAGATGCCATCACCTGTAACTCGGAAGGACGTCCAGAGGTTGAATGGGATATTGGCTGCATTGAGGAGATTCATTGCAAGATCTTCCAACAAACTCAAACATTTTTTCAACATCCTGAAGAAAGGCCAGAAGATGGTATGGAGTAAGGAATGTGAGGAGGCGTTTTACAACGTCAAAAAGTATTTGGCAACAATGCCTATGCTACAAAAGCCTAAACCAGATGAACCCTTGTATGTTTATCTAGCATCCACCTCTCACTCTATCATTGCAGTACTCTTACGCATAGTGGATGGTGAGGAAAGGCCCATCTACTTCATCAGTAGAACTCTGGGGCCTGCCGAAAAGAATTACTCTAAGATTGAGCAGATTATTCTGGCGCTGGTATTTGCTTCTCAGAGATTGAGAACATACTTCCACGCTCATCCCATAACTGTGATCACCAAACTTCCCATCGATTCAGTACTCAGAAACTCTGAAAGGGCTGGTAGGATCTCAAAGTGGGGAGCTCAGATCAAACAATTTGGAGTACAATACCAGCCTCAAACTGTCATCAAAGCCCAAGCTGTAGCTGACTTCTTAGCAAACTTCCCTCTGGCCCAAGAGGAGGAACTTGAAGATATACCTGGTTTTGAGGATGAGCTGGAAGACCCCCCAGAGCTTATCAGTGCGGAAAATCCTACTAGGTGGGAAGTCTTTGTTGGCGGGTCAAAGAACGCTGATGGGGCAGGCATTGGAATGGTATTCACAACTCCTACTGGAAGAAGAATTGTACACAGCTTGAGACTCGAGTTTCCCACCACAAACAACATAGCAGAGTATGAGGCAGTCATACACGCTCTAGGGTTGATTTGTGAGATGGAGCTCAGAGATGTAAGGCTAACAAGTGATTCATAGCTAGTGGTAAGGCAGATAGAGGGAAGATATCAAACTCTGGACCCATGCCTACAAGCCTACCACAAGAAAGCTCAACAAAGTGAAGACGCTGGCAATCACTCTGGAGGGACATCTCTGGAAAACAAAGCTAAATCATATGGGTATTTCTGGCCATACATGCATGTGGACGCCAAAGAAATGTCCAGAAGATGTGAATCCTGTCAAAGGTATGGAAAGAGAATCCATGCCCCAGCTACGGAACTACACTCTGTCACTAGCCCTTGGCCCTTCGCCAAATGGGGGATAGACATAGTAGGTCATCTGGAGACTGGAACAAAGAAAAGACGATTTCTGATTGTCGCGACTGATTACTTCACCAAGTGGGTAGAGGCAAAAGCCCTGGCTAACATACGTGACAAAGATGTATTCAAATTCATATTTGAACAAATCATCTGCCAGTTTGGGATACCTGCTGCCATAACCACTGACAATGGTGCTCAGTTCAGAGGAAAAGAGATCAATAGGTTATGTAATAACTTTGGCATTAGGAGAAACAAGTCGACCCCCATATATACAGAGAGCAATGGCCAAGCTGAGGCCACAAATAAGACTATCGCTGATATTATGAAGAAAACTTTGGATGGACATGGGAAAAGATGGTGCGAGCAATTACATAACGTTTTCTGGGCCTACAGAACGACAAAAAAAAGAGCCACGTGAGAGTCTCCATTCTTTCTCACCTTTGGGGCAGAAGCTATCATACCAACTGAAGTTATTATACCTACAACCAAAACTGAGGCATGGGAGAACGACCTAACATCAGACTTGATGCTGGCACGACTTGACGACCTGGAGGAAACACGAGAAGTGGCCCTCCATAAGATAGAGAATTACCACCGAAGACTTGCCAGAGAATACAACAAAAGAGTTGGCCTGCGAGAATTCAATGTGGGAGATCAGGTCCTGCGAGAAATCCCTCTTTATCAAAGAAATAAGGGAAAGTTCGCTCCTACCTGGGAAGGACCCATGAAGATCACTGAAAAGGCGGGGGATGGGGCGTACAGACTCGTAAAGCAAAATGGAATCGAGCTCCAGAGGCCATGGAACGCTAGATATCTCAAGCCCTATCACCCCTTGATAGGTAATCGATCAGGCACAGATTGATAATAATACGTTGAGACAATATCGATAAAAGAAATATGACAAGATAAACGAATACTCGAGATACTTAGCTTAAAGCTTCTTCTTTATTAAACTTCTGAATCTAGTAATACAAATTAGTCTCTTCTTCTAACTCTAGTTAATTCTCCCTCCAAGCTAGTTTCTTCTACGACTCTTACTTCTACACTGTCTAAGCAGTCTTCTGAGAAGTTCTGTTAAGAGGTCGGTTAGAAGTCCTTTAACAAGCCTGTCGTTATAAACTCTCTACAAGCTATTCTTCTTGATGCTTCTACTTCTTCTCCGTCAATGGAGTCTGCTAAGAAGTTGTGATAGGAAGCATTGTCTTCTTCGATTGCTTAGCACCCTTTTTATAGAGGCACTGCCTTCCTAAACTAGGAAATCTATGAGTTAGGAAACTCATCTAAACTAGGAATCCTGTCTAATTTAGGAAACCTCAAACTTCTAGGCCAAGTTTTTCATTGAACATCAAAAACCTCTTCTAGTATCTTCTAGGTACTCGCTAGTCATATGACTCATCTAACCCTTCTTAGATACTCCCGTATCATGGCTCCCCCTTTTTAGGAAGCTGAAACTCCTGTGTAAGCCAAAAAAAACTCAAGATGTGGAAACTTAACCTTGCCTTGCTCTTTGGTACACCATTTTTTTTTTCCTCTTTTCTAGGCAACTGTCGGTACGCCTCGTACGCAACATGATATGTTAACCTTGCTTTGCATATGTCACCTTTGTGTCTACTATGCAATCTTCTTTGAAAACTTCTTCTTGTTTAATCCACAAGTCTTTTTCATGTGGTAATATCAGTTCTTGGACATCTTGTGCAACTGACTATATAACTTGTACCTCCGGCCCTTCTTCTAATACTCTTCTATAAAACTTTCTCTTTTATCTCTTTGACAATTTACCTTGGGCAAACCTTTTGCCAACACAGTTGATGCGCTTTCACCCTCCAGGTATATATGATTGTAATTCCTTCTCTGCGGTCTTAATGTTAGAATTTGTGCACAAGTCTGATTGCTGCTGTACAGTATTTTTTCCACTTATCTGAACTAGATTCTCATGTCCATCCACTTGCAATGATATTTGACTTTGTAGAGGATCATTTTCTCTTAGCGAACCAAGAGGCTCGATGTTGTCTTTTCCAGGATTAGAAAGTGGAGAGCTCATGCCTTCAAATATCCTTTCTCCTGGTATTTTGGAAATCTTAATTCCGGTTGATGCCACAGTAAACTTTCTTGGGTGTAGTCCTCCAGTCTACGTCTTATGGCTTCCTCCTCAAAATCAACCAGTTCAGCAGGAACACCATTTGTAGTAACAGTTGAATCTTTTGTAGTAATATCCCCTGTTTTATTAGGTTGCTGGGATTTTCTACTATCACCAGCGACATCTTCTGTGTCTTTACTGCTGGTTTCGTCCTCTTCACTATCTTGTAGTCCATCTTTATATGAATCAACTGCATTAGCGCCAGTGATGTATATTTTCTTTGGAATTGCCCAATCAGCGACGGGCCTTTTACCAAATTTTTGCCCATTTACCGTACGGATCGCTTTTGCGGCATCTTGCTTGCATGTGAACGTAACAAATGCAAATCCCATGGACAATCCTGTGTCAGGCGCCTGGGGAATAAATACGTTCCACACAAAACCCGCAGATGAGAAAAGTTCTTTAATCTCACTGTCATTTGCCTTAAAAGGCATATTTCTAACTACGAGCTTCCATTTAACAGTCTTGGAATCCTCTCCACCACCTAACTGACGTGCCCAAATAGATGCACCCTTTATCTCTTGCTGATCCAACTTAGTAACTGCAACACTAACGCCCATGTAAAGTACAGCTGTAGCATCCATCTTGCAATCATCTCGAGCAAGCGCATGTTGTTCAAGTTCTTGTTTTGGAGCTGTGTCTCGCTCAAACTCCATGATGCTAACTTCTGACGCGTCTCCAACATGCTCACTTTTGTGGATCATTTCCAAAGCTCTTTTTGAACCTTTAGATACTATAAAACCAATGACCACTAATTAACTTCTCTTTTGACTTACCTCGATCAAAAACAAATGTCATACTTTGAACTCCTTGTAGTTCCCACTGGTGAACTTTCCACCATGAACCCGAAACAGTTGTATGATTGTTAACGTTGAGGCCTTTTTCATACTTACTCCTTAGGACGGCCAACTCCTGTCCCTTGATGCCCTTACCAACCCGACCATACTCGAGCTGCCGTTTACTGTGTCCAAAGATAATCTCTCTCAGAATGTTTTCTTCAGAGGCCGCTCTTTTATTCTTCTGCATAACATCGTTTTTATTGTTGGAGTCTAACATTCTTAACAGTCTCTGTTCTACCATCACTAAGGGTCTTAGTTTCTCAACGATACCAAGATCTGGCTTCTCGCTCTCCGCAATTTTCACTTCATCTCTAACATTCAGCCGTCTAGGAGTAAACACCAAACCAACAACAAACTCCTGAATAAAATCTCTTAGTCTATCTTGTGACATAATCTGTTTCTTATTCACAATATCAACCAGCACCATATTACCAAGCATGAGTTGATGTGCAGGGTTTTCTTCAGACACCATGCCTCGGTCTGTAGTGGTGTCTGCCGGTGCTTCCTGAAATGCAGCTTGAACTTTCTTCATCATCTCAACATAATGCATTGCCTTGTGCAATCTAAAAACACTATCCAATTTATCGAATAGTATAATCTCTCCTGTTACGTCTATGTCGCAGCCGCCATTCCTGCCAGAGACACCTGCTTCTTTATCTGATAAACCTTGATGATCTGCAATCGATTTAACAATCTTGTTCAAAACCAAACACGACATAAGATTCTCAATCCATGCTCGCCGTAAAACAGCATGTGTTGGTATATGAATACCCTTAACTTGTATGCTCCAGTTTCCAGTTGATATGTCATGGAATTTGCTAAAGGTGCCATCTTGTTGGTTGTCCTGAAAAACGGATATTGAACTGATTTTGCAGCCAAAGGAAATAACCAAAGATGTCTGCACAAAGTCTGTGTACTCCAGAGTATGGCCATCCGTACACTGGTCTCTCTGATATACAATAAGCCTGGACTCACTATCACCATCGTACATACCTGGGGGAACTTGCCATCCAACATGAATCACTTGACTCTCTTTAACTTCTGAAATCGCAAAGGTCTGAACCCCACTATGTCTTCTTACATAAAACATAAACTCGTTGTTCACAGCTGCTACCATCATCATCCAACGCCATTCATAACTACCAACTCCGAAAACGTCATAGTAAAGCTTTTGGGTATTCAGCTTAATAAATTTCTCAATCTTCCTCTCAATCTTCCAGGTACTATCGACTACTAGTGCTGGTGAGACTTCCAATTTAGGATGCGCACCTTCAGAAAACTCTGAATCTGGATGCAACAAGATCTCACCTTTCTCGTCACTGTTTTATCGGCTTCCTCTATATTAAACAAAGGTTTAGTAGCTATATCAGGTGGTTCTCGTTCCCAGCTAAAAGAATAATCCTTAGAATATCTATTACTATTTGACAGATCAATTCTATGAGCCAACACTTCGAGTTGGTTCTTCTTTGCTTCGAGATTTTCCAACTGTTCTTCTCTTAATTCAAAGATCTTATTTTCGTATTCGTTCTCTTCTTCTTCCATGGTTGTTCTTTTATTTCTTCTTAGTAACGTTTTCTCCTGATCGTTCGTTCTGAAGTCGTGTTAAGATCATGCACCACAATTGATAATAATACGTTGAGACTATATCGATAAAAGAAGTACGACAAGATAAACGAATACCCGAGATACTTAGCTTAAAGCTTCTTCTTTATTAAACTTCTGAATCTAGTAATACAAATTAGTCTATTCTTCTAACTCTAGATAATTCTCCCTCCAAGCTAGTTTCTTCTACGACTCTTACTTCTACACTGTCTAAGCAGTCTTCTGAGAAGTTCTGTTAAGAGGTCGGCTAGAAGTCCTTTAACAAGCCTGTCGTTATAAACTCTCTACAAGCTATTCTTCTTGATGCTTCTACTTCTTCTCCATCAATGGAGTCTGCTAAGAAGTTGTGATAAGAAGCATTGTCTTCTTCTATTGCTTAGCACCCTTTTTATAGAGGCACTGCCTTCCTAAACTAGGATATCTATGAGTTAGGAAACTCATCTAAAGTAGGAATCCTGTCTAAGTTAGGAAACCTCAAACTTCTAGGCCAAGTTTTTCATAGAACATCAAAACCCTCTTTAGTATCTTCTAGGTACTTGTTAGTCATATGACTCATCTAACCCTTCTTAGATACTCCCGTATCACCCCTAAATCTTTCAAGAAGTCTCAAAGCCCGTACAGGGAAATGTCTCTCAGAGCTTTGTAATGCTATGTACAAAATAGTATTAAGTACTTTTGAAAACAATCATGTACAACCTCTGGAATATTAATAAAATCTTTTGTTATTATTATGTCTACGTTCTTAGAAAATTTGAAGATGTCTCTTTCCTTCTATTTTCGAAACTATCAGAAAATTTGAAGATGTCTCTTTCCTTCTATTTTCGAAACTCTCAGAGAATTTGAAGATGTCTCTTTCCTTCTATTTTCGAAACTCTCAGAAAATTTGAAGATGTCTCTTTCCTTCTATTTTCGAAACTCTCAAGAAAATTTGAAGATGTCTCTTTCCTTCAATTTGAAGATGTCTCTTTCCTTCAATTTGAAGATGTCTTTTTCCTTCTATTTTCGAAACTCTCAGAAAATTTGAAGATGTCTCTTTCCTTCTATTTTCGAAACTCTCAGAGAATTTGAAGATGTCTCTTTCCTTCTATTTTTGAAACTCTCAGAAAGTTACAAGATGTCTCTAGCCTTGGATTTTCGAAGTACTAGCCATACAACCCACGCCCAGATCTAACAAATAGGCATTCGTCCCTCAACATGAAGGGGCAAAGACCCCAAAAGGGTATTTCAGGTACGAGGGAGGTTCACACTCCCCCAATGTTGCCCATTGCCTTAGTCTATGGACAGATCTCTTACCCATACGACTCGGATTCCATAATAACATTTTATGATGCCATTTTGGAGATGCAGGCTGAGGGATGGCTCCCCTCACGAAACATCCTAAAATGAATGAACTCTCAAAATTCACCTTAGAGAAAGTTTCGTCATCATGACCAGGGTAGTACAGTTATGACCTCGTTTGGCTTAGTGGCCACTAAGTCATTCGACCAACATGGAATCTTCGTCATGATGAAGTGAAATTTTTCGGTAAGACTTTACAAATTGAGCCTCTAAGGGACAAAGTGTTGAAAAACACACAACCTAAGACAAACATGGTCTAAGGCAAAAACATTATCTAACTCTGAGGGCACGAAAGTGACAAAACAAACACCCATACATTCACAGCAATAAGGGTCAGAAGTGTTTTACCCCCCAAGCTTGGGAGCGCCCAGACAAAAAATTAAAAGTATTTGTTGTTAACCAAGAACGACCAATATACACACCACCAAGAGTAAAGTCAGTTCAAGAAAAAGGAAGGAGAAAGATAGTCAATCTTCAGCAAGATTGGAGGGAGAAGGCCCTCGCTCTTCAGTATCAGCCTCCGAGATTGGAGCACCTCTGGAAGAAGACGCCTCAGAGTCTCTGGAAGGAACGATAATTTCTTTCAAAGTAGCCATGAATTTAGGAGATGCCTCAGGAGTCTTCTGAGCCTGAATGGAGCGGAGAAGATCATCATACTTGGACCTCCATCGTTTGTTCAAGGACTTAGCTGCTTCAGAAGCTTCCTCTGAATATCGCTTATGGAGATCGTCAACATACTCTTTCTTCTCCTATTCAAATCCGACAACCCTGGCCTCCAGAGTCTCTTTTTCAGCCCTGAGAATCTCAAACTGCGACTTTAACTCCTCAAGCTCTCTAGATTTTCCTGAGGAATTAACAAAGCAAACATGAGAAGACATGAAAAACGCCAAGACAAGTAAAGAAATCTGAGGCCTACTCTAATCCACCTTTCGAGTCAGATATGATAGTCCTCAGAGTCTGCTCAGTATCCAACCTGGCAGAATCAAGCTCACTATATTGCTTCTCTAGAAGGATTAAGGCATGAGCATCCATGGGGAAAGCATCAGCATGCTTTGCCATGGCATCACGCAACCTTCTAACAAGCTCAGTTGCAGTATTTAACTCATTAGCCGCACGCTCAGAGGCATCCTTATAATCCTCAATCTGATTGAGCATAGGTTTATGATCCTTTTGCCACCGCACAAAAGTCATGACTTGGTCTTTTAAACCTCGTTTAGCAGACTCTAAACATTCAATCTGAGACTGAGATTCTCTAAGCTGTCTATGAAGACCTTCAACGGTCTTAGAGTGTTCCTCTGAGAGATTGGCAAACATACTTTGGATCTTATCCTCATGAGTATTCACCATCTTACCCAAATCAGTCTCCAAGGAACGAATTTGACTATCCCTAAGAATGAGTTCATTCTGGTAGTCATTACGATCCCTCCCCCACTGGACCTTAGCTTGATCAAATTCAACTAAGGGAAAAGGACTATTTCAGGTCCCAGAAAAAGTGTGCAAAACTAACTAGAGGACATCGAGGAGAGTTACCTTTCTGAGGGTTCAGACTCTTCTGAAGCTCAGAGATCTTTCTCTGAGAGTCTTCAAGTTGATCATCCAGAGCTCGGATGGATACCTGAGAGCTAGCTGAAAAGGCTGCAAAGGCGTTCTGGACCTGAAAAAGAATCCCAGAATCAGGAAACAAGCGACAAGACCTAAGAAAGAGTAAGAAGGGTGAATCTCGCTTACCACCAAAGGAAGGTTCTCTGGGGAAACAGCTCTGGACTGCTCCACAAAACTTTTACTCTGAAAGTCAGGAGCAAGGAGAGTGGCAACAACACTGGAGGCAGTCCCAGAGACAACCAGAGAACTGCCAGGGGGAATCACCAAAGTACTTTCTTTCTTAGAAGAGCCAGCCTCATGCTGAACTAGCACAGCATCATCCTTAGGAGTCTGATCTCTCAAATCTACGACTTGAGAAGACTTACCCTTGGAGGGTTGGGTTGGTTGGACAATGACCACATCTTCATCCTGTTGGGACTGAAAGGTTTCATGGAAAGGCACGTCTACGGACTCTAGGCCATCATCTCCATAGTCTACCACCAGTCTCCGAGCAGCGGCAGGAGGCTTGGAAGCTATGGTCCTCCCTCTCTCAGAGGTGACAACGACCTTCTTCCCAATTTGCTTAGCAGGATGCGAGAATAACTCTCAGAGTTAAAAAATAGGGGCAAGTATGGGACACATACTTAGAAAGCTAAGGCAAATATTTTTTACCTCTGAAACTTTTCCTCCCTTCCGCTTCCTAGAGGCACCGCCACTGGTCCAAATATTTATCCATGGGAGATAAGAAGGGAGATCCTCTAGAGATTTGGGAGTCTCCAGAATGGGATTCCCACTGTTATCATACCCAAAGACAAATGGACCCTCAATCAACAAAGGTCCAACATGCCAGTTAGGATATTGGACTTGCGGACGAAATCCCATTGAGAAGTCTCACTGCTGCCTGGAGGGTCTACATCCCCCAGAAGCAGAGGGGCCCCCCTCCTCTCATCTGCACTCTTCCTCTCACTCCAAAACCCTCAAAAGAACTGTCCCTCCTAGCCTGAGTTATCCGATAGTTGCACCTAAAATTCTCCACAGTGTAGAATTTAGCATCCCCAGGGTCAAAGGAAACTTTCTCAGACTGAAAGAGAATCCTTCCCCGAGCTCCGGAGGCACACTCGGCAACGATCCTACAAGCTGTATTGTTCATCCAGAGCACGATACACAAAGGAATCTCTGG
>JAJJMA010164780.1:0-17317 GCA_023529015.1 Papaver nudicaule | reverse complement strand
TTTCACAGGTTCGGCGTCAGTCATCACTGTATCGCCGTCCTTTTCTTCAAAGATGGTTTCTAAATTTTTGGTAACAGGGGTCTTATCCTTTAAGTTGATGGAAAATTTCTTAGAAGAAGAAGTGGTGGAAACAGAAGTTGAACGCCGAGTACGATGTGAACTTGGCTGAGGCAGCACAGTGCCGGACGGCAGAGGCAGAACATCTCCTGTGTTAGCAGAGGTCTCATCTTGAGAACCTTCGGCGACAGCATCTGATTTGATCTTTTTCAGTGTCTGGCGGAGTTCTTCCTCAGGAGTCAGGGCGGGAGTACTCTGCGAATAAGCGGCACACCCATCAGGTCTTGAAACAAGCAGAGGCAAATATAGATATATATTTTAAAAATATATGCGGATATATTTTTAAAATAAGGAAACTTAGTATGCTTGTTCCAAGATCTTCAATTATGCCTTTCTCAAAGCTCGGCTAGAAGATATCAAGAAGCATATAGATATATATTTACCAAAAGTAAATTATTCATTACCTGAGAGGAGGATTTCCTTTTGCCAGACTTCTTGGCAGCAGCAGACAACACCAGCCAGTTACCCTGGGAGTCTATTTGTATCTTGCCATCGGCGTCCAGATACTGTTCCTCTTCCGCCCAGTCCAAATGGGTAAAGTTATGATCTTTGAAGCACTTGTGTTCCTCAAGAAAGTCCAGTCGCTTGATTGTTCTATCAACGTCGCACCACCCCAGCAACCAAGGACCCTCCAGCGAACAAGGTATATTGGTCCAGCCAGTCTCAGAACTCTTTCTCGCCGTAGTGGTACCAGTAACTTCCTTGGCGTCCACAACACCAAGCATGACTTCCGCCGGTTTCTTTGCTAACCTTTTCTTGGTAACAAAGCGGTAAGCCCAGGGCCCACCTTTTACTGAAGAAGGAAGAACGTCATACTGCTTTAAAAAATTCTCAACAGTATACTCCTCGGGAGAAAACCTACCCTCCTCAAACAAATCGGGGTAGTTAGTCTTGTTGTTGCGGCGAAGTTCCCATTCTACCAAGATGTGAATTGCATTCGCCGTGAGTTGGAAGGGACTTTTCTTGATCGCCAGAAATAAATCACACATGAATGTATCGGCGGGATCGTACAAAGGAAATAGATCCGCTTTCCCAGCCTTGAGTGTGCCATAAGCAGTCACTGCACACTCGCAATGCTGACCCGGCGTTCGAAGATCTTCTAGAGTAGTAGGGGTAGAAGCCTTTTTCACTTTCTTTAGGGGCGTCAATGTTAAAGGAGCAATGAACACTTTGTCAAAAGCGCAATACTCTGACCACTTTTTCCAGGATGGGCGTGTAAGAGCCTTAGTAGCAACGGGAGAAGAAGGAGATTCAACCTCATTGATTGGCGAGGTGGAGACTTGAGTTTTGGGAGTTGCAGAACTAGAAGAAGTTTGGGTATTAGAAGCCATGAACACAGAAAAGATACCGGAATTAGGACTCAGGTGAGATAATGGTTTACCGGAAAAATCAAAGTGACCGGAAAAGATGAACAAATTCGGCTAAGCAGCGGTTAAAGGAGATCAAAACACGGGTCTAACACGGTAAAAGGGAGGAAGATGAAGGCAAAAGTGATGATGAGGAGTTTGTGATAAAATGGAGGAATTCTTGAAGAAATACAGCTGCAGCAGCAGCAGGGAAGGAGTTAGGGTTTGAAAAGCTCTGAAAAAGGATCTCTACTCGAGTGAAGAAGAAGAAGGTAAAAGGTTAGGGCGAAAAATTCCACCAGTATTTATAGGAAGGGAAAGTGTAACTGACAATCAACGGTTACAAAGCATGGAGAAGTAGCGGAGATTGTGGGCATCAACGGTTACCAGTCATAAAGTGCAAATGGATGCATGAAGGGCACGTGGCATAACGGAGGCTGAGAGAGGAACACGTGGTGTAACGGAAATTTAGTGGAGAGTGTACGGCGTAACTGAAGCAGAAGTGGAGAACGTGGGCGCGGCATTTTCGGCAAAGGAAAAAATTTCATTCCCGGCGATCAAAGATCTTGGAAATGAAAGAGGCAAAATGTAAGGGTAGAAAATGCCTTTACATAGTAATAGCATCCTAAGGGAAGAAGCGTATCATAAAGGTCACTCAAGAGAAGTATGGAATCAACAATGGAAGCTGTGGGCGAAGTATCCAATTATTGGGCATAGCGGTAAGATGTGAAGTAGGAGTCGGCGGAATAAACAGTATTAGCGGAGTAAGAATAGCATAGCGGGGGAAGGTGATAAGTAGTTGAGAAGTAGTTGAGCATTCATTACCCGTCAGAACGGATAGATTGTCAGGGTTGACTTGTTGACTCAGTGGAAACCTCGTCAGCAATCCTTATCCTCAAGAAGACTTACTCGCCGGGATTAAATAGATGAAATACTACCTCGGCGACATACCTTGTCGGCGAGTAATGACAAATTAGCGTCAGAGTGTAATTCGTCTGTATTAGCTGTATAGCACTATTGTAAATCTTGTATAAATAGCGAGAGAAGCCTCTGAGAAAGGGGTTGGACACATTTCGAATTGGTCTAGAGAGAGGGAAAGTATTCTACTTGCTCTCTATAGCCCAAGGCTGAAATTAGGGTTCTTATTGTGAGTGCATACTTAGAAGATTAGCAAGGTAATTAAGAGTTGTAATCGTGTTTAAACTAGTGATATCCTTGGATGTAGTCCTTACATAAGGGCGAACCAAGTAAACATCTTGTCAAGTATCTCTAACCTTATTCTCTTAGTATTTCCTATGTTACTTGTTAGATGCATGTTTAGGGATGATTGTATGTATGTTGATGTTTGATATTTGGGTGTATTGTATAAGATCCAACCTTTGGGATTTTATACAATTACACACGTTGTTGGACCCAGGAGCGAAAATCAACGTCATTTCTGCAGCGACACTAGAATCTTCGGGGGGCTCGCTGCACGGTGTCACTGACTCACCAGAAATGTAGGAGGATCCCGAAGGAAGGACAGTGATAACTCGTGGACGAATAACTCTACAGATAGAGGTAAACGGAGTGCGGACGGAAGCTGAACTCTATGTAGTCCCACGAGATTTAGAACACGACATGATCCTCGGCCACCCTTGGTTCGACGACAACCAGAGTCTACTCAACGAGACTGCAACCCCACTTGAAGCACTAACTAAACCAGAAGACCTCCACACGGCGACAGTATCCCTGTACGAGGAAGGGGGAGCATCACCAAGCTCCGAAAAGGAATCAAGGATGGCATCCCCGCAAAGGATGGACAGAGCGCTTGTCGTCCCAGTTGGAATCAAGCAGATAGTTGTAGCAAGTACGAAATTATATGACCGTGAAGAACGATGTACCTGCAAAGAACAAATCCAATAACATCGATCTTGATTCCACTCAATATCTATAGTTTAGGCACACAAACCGAAAGCGGCTTGCTGACAAATCCAGGTTAACAAATAAAGAGTATGTTCTAATTAAACGATCTTGAGTGGCCTTATATCAGAAGAGAAGGACCTTAGAATAAACAAGATCGTTAGGTTTGATAAACGTGATAGAACAAAACACAAGTACAATACAAAGAAGACTAGTAAACATAAACTAGTTTCCCGTTAGAGGTACTTCTAGGCTTCTCGATCCCGAGAGAAGACTTTCACGCAATTCTAGACCGAGAGCAAAATCTCAAAGGTAACTGAAAAGAAAAGCGGCAACACAAGCTAACAATTCCGAAGAAGAGCTTGGCCAAGGGGATTAAAGCTTTCAGGAGAGATACCACTCCTATTTATATGGACTAAGGCTTTAGCTTTGAAATGAGGCAAAGTTTAATTTCGGAAATTCCACAAAGCACATTTACATAATAGTTCCGAAATTCCCCATTTAGTCTCATAGCATTTAATGAAAACTAATACTCTAGCATTTTACATTTAAGAAAAATATATTCCATAAATGAAAAATATATTTCAATAATTGTATGGCCAAGAGCAATCAAAGAAAATAATACTCATAAGGTATATTTGGATATTTCATTTAATTCGAAATATGGTGCTTACCAAATATGCTCCCTGGGAAAGAGCTCAATTCGAAAACGTGTCCTTAGTTTCGAAAATCTCCTAGGATATTATTACTTCCAAATGTCGTCACCAGCTTTATAATGTCGACATTACTTCATTGGTATTGCTGGGCTAACCAGACGAACCTAGGTGGAAGTGGGATCTGGTCCAACGTGGTTCAACGTTCCGCATAAACGTATCATAACAAACGTGGACAAATCCTTGTGTGTTAAGCTTAAGTGAACACATTGATTCAGACGTTCCGAATCACGCAAATAGATATACAATTGGAAGTACGGTGCGAGATTCCACGAGTAACTAGCAAACTGTTAAATCTCCAGAATTCTTGATTCCAATATAGATGTCACGTTAATGATATCCAAGAATTCAAATCAAAACATCAAATGAATAATCAAATGAATATTTGATAAAGTAGTAAAGCATACGAAGATTTAATCACGTACAGTATTGATCCGTAATCATGTGTCCACTAACTAGAGAGACTAACCATTTTCCAGATGATGACTTAATCCCACTTAGTTGTACAATGAAGATGAACGAATTCAAACTTCAAACCGAGAATATCAAACTCATTAATTCGTTGAAGCACAAATCAAAAATGTAGAGTTTGAACTTCGAAGTTACGCATTCTGAGTCAACCTTATTCAGGTTTCGAAACGTACGTCAGTTTTGGCAGAAACCAAATTAAGGTTTCGGAACCTAAAGTTCATTATATGACCGAAACTTATTTAAGGTTCCCAAATCAAGTTTCCATATAGCGAAACCTAAAGCTTGGTTTCGAAATCTAGATTCTGTTTAACAAAACCTTGTTTAAGGTTTCAAAACAAGAAACACAGATTAAATTCTCTACAAATGTTTGGTGTCGAACTTGAGAGTCCATGTGGTCGAGAACCGTTTCACCATCACATCTTTTTAGCCTCGACGCACAGGCATATATTTCCCGGTTCACATAAAGCTTTAGGAAACCCCAGGGTGTTTTCGACCTTTTAGATCTCACATGGTCAAGACACATTGACCTCAATTCTCAAGTCACTGTCAGCCACACAAACATAGTTTCGAATCTGTTATATCTCATTGGTCACAATATTTAAGTTTCGGACCAATAGCTTATGAATGCGAAAACCAGATTATGGTTTCGAAATCAATGTCAAGTTTTATCAAAACCTACTTTGAGGTTCAAACATTGAAAATTCATAAGTTGAGATACACAAATATGGTTTCGGAATCCAGAAGTGAAATATGGCATACATGATGTTCATATACAAAATCAATTGAATGATTCAGAACTTCAGAGTTCAGAGCCAAACCACGACGTCATATTCGAATCTCAGAAACAACACTATTTCGAGTCTACACAACATAAGTGTGAGTCACGATCTATCTTACATTGGCTCATATAAATATATGCAATCAATCCGACAGAGCCAGACTAGGTAAGAAGAGACACAATACTGTGATGGATCAAATCCCGTAGTACTACCGAGATAACATCACATTGCTATATCCAACTCGAAAAGGTTTTAGGAAAAACCTTTATATTAACTTAGAGACGGAGAAGAAAAGAAAGCTCTAAGCAATATTAGAACGTCATAACTACACACTAATACCACAAGTGGTAAAGCGGAGTTATCATAGGACGTCTGTTTGCGTAGGGCAGTGCATGTGCGTGACCACCTTGCTCTGGTTGGAGGCGTAGGAATATTGAGGGGAAATCTTTGTGACTAATAGTCATATTAGGGTCATATTGTCTGCACCAGCTAGTCCGAAGTCTGAGAGTAGGTGTGTTGGCTTAACTCTTAAGAGTATTCAAACTGGACTACGTCCCGGGGTTTTTCTACGAGCTTGTAGTTTCCTTGTTAACAAAATTCTTGTGCATACTATACTTTATTTCGCATTATATTTGACTCGTCATTTATAATTAAAGTATCGTACTTGGTTGTTGACATAGCCTTTCAGATCTTGTATTGAATCCCCTGTGTGAATCAATCAGTGAAGAAAGAGATCTTGTTATTGAGTTCCTGATTACAGGAACTGTTCAAGGTTTGACTTATAGGTGGACTAAATAAAAAATTGGTGGTGTACTGTACTTTCAGTTTGGAATATCCTCTCTGTTAGGGCATTGTCCGGTCAAACCCACTAGCGTTGGTTTGTCAAGCTGGTTGTCAATTTTAGGTGTCAAAACACAATTCTTGATTTAGCCTACTAGAGTTTAGATTTCGGAGTTGGGATATAGACAAAGTAGTAGAGACCTTAAAGACGAAGACAATGAATATAAAGAAGACATCGAATATTCTTCATCGACAAAATGTTAGTAGGAGTTATGACTTTCATGGAAATTCTTCTATTCTACTTATTCTATCTTTCGAAATAGTCGGCTACTTTAGTAGAGTTATAGTGATTGAGATTTTGTATTCTTGTCTACATAACCATGAATTGTTAGTAATTGTTCCCATAATACTAAGGTTACAAGATGCATGAGATAGATTCGATACCCTTTCCAGTGCAATGGTTTGCTTGCAAATCACATGTAGGAAACAAATGAATCTAAATGAGTACTCTAGAGCAGAGTCCAGTGGATTATAGCTGAGGGTGTAATAACACGTCTAAGTACTGGCCAAGCCCTGAACTTCCAGTGGATCTAGTTAAACCCTAATCTGGGAAACGGCGGTTCACGAACCGGTTCGTGAACAGTGACTCCAAAATTTTCTTATGAGTCCCAAAACGTCGATCTGTACATGTATGTGAACCACATATTCAATGAATTTGGACGGAATCCAGTCGAACGGTTCACGAACCGTCCAAGTGAATATTCTTCTGGAATTTCACGCGGGTTAAACCTCTGACTCCTTTATCTCTTAGTTGGACTTGTGCTTATAAGAATATCTTCTGTGGTCCATCTAACGAATCTCAATGAGTCAATAAGATAAAGATTATCTCTGGTCTATTGGATATCAATCTTGAAGTGATTTTGAGCTAACAAATCACTTGGCTGATGAATGATAAAAGATGACCAATTGAGATAAATCTAGGGTTTCTTTGTATGCAAGCCAAGTAACGGGTTCGTTTACAGGGGCACTTACTAACTTGTAGGTTAAGAAACTAGTTGTTTTATTCCTAAGTAACCTATCTTATTGAGTGTTATATATAGAGGGTCAAAGAACGAAAACCACAAGTATCAAGCATACGTGACGTTTCTCTTTGGAATTGATCGTAAACTCTTTACACTTCGTTGTAAGCTTGTTGTGGTATAGTCATTCTCTATTAGGTAGCAGTTCCTCTGTGGGATTTACCTAACGACTATAAAGGCTTCTCTTGAGAGTTGAGAAGCACAGGTAGGCGATAACATACCTATGTGGTTGTTATCAGATTAACCTGTAACCTCGGTAACCTGATCATGTTCTTGTCTATTCTACAGTCCTTCTCTTCTGTAATAAGGATATTCAAGAACTGATACGTTACATACAAGGTTGAAAGGAAGCAACACATGGCTGCACTCGGTGTTGTAAGACCTTGTTAGCTCCAGTTGTATAAGTTTCTTAAGTGATTCTTTTTACAACTGAGGTAGAGACAAGTTGGGCATAGTTTACTCGGTTTACTTGTCATCCCCCGCTTGTAAGTAGATTTCCGTATGACCTGGAATAATCCGAAGGAAGTCACTTTAAGTATGTTAAACTGAAGAGGACAGTTCGAAACATAGAGTCAGTAATTAAGGTTGCAAAGCCGGTATTCTTGACATAAGCCTTTAACATCAATTAAAGCAACTCCTAGGCCTGTAAAGGACGTCAGCTAGGGGAATCAAGTGCGTGACGATCTGTGGGGGATCTAGAGACGTAAGGAGTGCGACAGTATCCAATTCACTTGGAGGGCTTGAGTTGGTCTCTGATACATCCCAGGCCGAAGTCTTATAGTAGGCTAGTGTTTGTAGGCAGTTTGTACTGTGTGGTGTTCAATCTGGACGAGGTCCCGAGGTTTTTCTACAGGTCGTAGTTTCCTCGTTAAAAAAATCTCTGGTGTCTTGTGTGCTTTACTTTCGACATTATATTCTTTGATTATATAATTAAAGCAAACACAAGAAGTACGTTATTAATAATCGTCGAGTTGGTCCATAATCCATCCAAGGGATTTACCCAGACTTGTCTTGAGTTGGACCGATCACTTGTGATCCTACTCCGGTTATCAGATTTGGATATTGATTTTGTAGATCGTCCATATCTTACCATAAGACTGACGAGCCCAAACGAAACGTTGGTAGTATTTCGGTACCCCTGCTTTTTTAATTGGTATCAGAACCGGTAAACACATTAAAGACGTAACCGTCTGTGTTTATCATGGTTCATGAATTATGGCGTACATTAACAATTGGTTTTACTCTACCGCCAATTTATTATACTATAAGATCCAACGCTAGCTTACTTCAGAATATGTTGGGTTCTGATAAGCTTGTAAATATGCTCGAGACTCATCGCAATGAACTTATGCGACTACATATGCTCGAGAAACAAGAACTCATGGAACTCTTGATCCTGATAGATTTCGAGTTAACCTACTCTGTCGACTCCTCCAAAATCTTAATGTCAGCTTTGTAGAATACATTGAAAAAATCCAGGAACAAAGAAGTATGCATGCCAATATTTGCTGCTTTGAATGCGGAAATCTTGGACACATTGATAGAGAATGACAACTTCAAGTGTCAAGAAATTCAAAAAGAGCAAGGCATGCTTCTAGCCCCATGAGCACCCCTTTGGTCAAACATAGGACAAAGGCAAAACGCTATGTTCCAAAGGAAACCCAAAACAAGAATCTATCTCATGGTATTAATTACCATTCTGAGATTTGTGAGTATCCATATACTCACGGCTGCTCTCCCTAAAATCCATGACAGGGTTTTCTCATCATATACCTACTTGTGATGAAAAAAATGTGTAGAGAAGTAGGAGTAGATTCTTGTAGATTTATTTTTAGTCCTTTTGGGTTTATTGGTAAAGCACTTGAGTGTTGAGCCCTTGCTCCACCAAGATAGAGAAATTTTGATTTTTGTAGCTCTCAAAATCAAAATAAAGGAGAATTAGTTACCCTTAAGAAAATAACCTGTCAAAATTATCTCAAAAAGGGAATACCTTAGTTTCCTAAATGGAAAGATATACAGTTTCAGTTTGTAAAAACTCTTAGGAGTCTCATGCAAAAAGGGAATTTGTATTAAGGTAAAACTTTGAATTTTAAATAAATCTGAATTCTGATACAAGATTGATCTCGTGATTAGGGTTTACAACTCCCTATATATACCCGAGATACCGCACCAAGCAGAGACAGATTATTCTGCCTCCGTACGGTTCGGGAACCGCCACCCTAGGTTTTTCTATCAGAAGTTCTCTTCAAACGCGACAAGTCTTCCTGATCTGTCTAAGATTCACTTCAAGAACGTCTGCAAAGGGGTAAATAAGTTTTTGAATCAAGTATTTGTGGAATTAATTCATTATGACAAGAATTAGATAAAAGCCAATGGGCAATCCCAATACTCCACAAAAAGAGAGCTCCACATCAAAGAAAAACAATTATCATCGTGATTTATCTCTTGGAATCACCTTATATGACAAGGAGTGCTATAATCTCTATCTTACCATCAAAGATATGCCTCTCATCACAGAAAGACAACTTGTTGATAGCACCAGGTTTGAAGATGTGGTAAAGTATATAAGAGCCTTTAACTTAGGCAATATATTTGATGGTCATGGAAGAGCCTATGAAGGAACTGTTAGAGAATTCTATGCCAAGATTCATGGATTCAATGACGAAGACTTCAACTTTAAAACAATGGTCGGGAAAATAGTGATAGATGTAAACTATGATCTCATAGCATCCCTCACAAATCTGCCATGTCAAGGTATCTCACTACCTAGATCTGTGAATGCTAGACCACTCAAGAGAGATGTGTCCATGAAACTGATAGGTCGTGAGATTCCATGGGATCAAAAGTTTCCAACGGAATACCTATCTTTAGAGTTGAAAGCGTTTGGAAAGCTTGGTGTGGCTAACCTATGCCCATCCATGATGATCAACTCTGTGTGGAGTCACGACTTTGCATAATTGGTTTTCTATCTAATGAGCAAGCGAGAGATGATTCTGTATTACATTGGGGAAATGACTCGTAATGGCAAAAACCTGGGGTTTCCATGTCTCATTGGAAGAATTTGTGATCGTTACAATGTCAAACCCTCATGTAAATTGCTTGGTGAGCCTCAGCCACTCATTGATAGCTCCATTAGCAAAATGTTAACTAATTTTAACAAACGCAAGAATAATGAAAACCAGTATTGTGAAGTATCAAGTCATTCTGGAAGAAACTCACAACGACAATGAGGTTGTAAGTCTACTCCACACTGTTATCGAAAGATAGAAATGTCTTGAAGATAATATTATTTGTCTAAAGAAACAACTCAATCTAATTGCTTCAAAACATCCTGATCTAAGATATAGGATGGATCTCACCATGGCAAGTTGGAGCAGTTCCGAAGAGTTAGAAAACATCACTGGCAGTGAACAAAGTTAATTCTTTGTGTGTTTTCATTTTTTAGCAGATTACATTAGTTGATTCCTTGTGAGAACTTGTTCTTACTTTTGCGTAAGGAATATAAATTATATCTTAAAGTAGCTTGGCTTTTCATGCTTTTTAGAGTTTTTCAGCATGTACTACTTTATTTCGTTAATTAAAGTTCTTTTTAGATAATTATTAATGATGTTTGCAATACTTGATTTGTCTACCTCAATCTCATTGCAATACACAACTTTTATTGCTTCGGTGATAACACAAAGTTATGTCATGTTACAAAAGTTATGCTTTTTCTCACGATCAAGAAAATTTTGATTATATGGTTTTTAGGGTTTCCACAAACTCAAAATCATATACTCTTTTCCCAAAAAAAATTTGGCTAAGGAAAAGAGATTGTAAACAAAGAAAACTGGATACATTAAATTGTTTGTCCAAGTTAGGCTTTATAGTTGTTCTTTATTGAATAACACCACATGGGGGAGAGTTCTTAAATGAGCTTGCACTTAATAACAAATCTTTTTGGGGAGCGTGGATGTGGAATATTAGGAGAAAGGTGTATCTATATTTCTCCAAAGATGAATCAACTTAGAAATCCTCGTTCTGATTTCCTAGTTATGTCATCTTAAACTTTATATGCGAGTACATCATTGACTTGACTATCTCTATACGATTGAAACCCTAAGTCTCAACTAGTTTGTCAAAATTTTGTGACAAATATGGGGAGAATACATATGGTTTCTTGTTCTTGTGGTTCATAACCATAGGGGGAGAACACTGTATCAAGTAAGGGGGAGTAAATATTGGACTTCATACCAATCTGGCAAAAAGATGTATAAAGATTAAGGGGGACCTTCGTATCAAGAATGAGTAGAATCACTTTATAAGTTTTGGTACAGAGACATTAAAGGTGCTCTGATTATTACTCTTTGCACAAACAACATGTGGGATTAGAATATTAACCCATGTAAGCTTGAGCATACCTTTGTGGTTGTTTGAGCTGGATATGTTGTGGTGTTGTCTACGAGTTTTTCAACGGGGGTTAAACGAACACATCAAGACTCAAAGGAGAAGTTGAAGAATTCAAGAAATCAAGATACATCTGGGTTAGATCTTTATTGTATATCTTTTGAATCCATATGTAAATTGGTTTTGTCACTAAAATTGACAAAGGGGGAGATTGTTAGGGCATTGTCCGGTCTAACCCACTAGCGTTGGTATGTCAAGCTGGTTGTAAGTTTTAGGTGTCAAAACACAATTCTTGATTTAGCCTACTAGAGTTTAGATTTCGGAATTGGGATATAGACAAAGTAACAGAGACCTTGAAGACGGAGACAGTGAATATAAAGAAGACACTGAATATTCTTCATCGACAAAAGGTTAGTAGGAGTTATGACTTTTATGGAAATTCTTCTATTCTACTTATTCTATCTTGAGAAAGAGTCAGCTACTTTAGTAGAGTTATAGCGATTGATATTTTGTATTCTTGTCTGCATAACCATGAGTTATGCTAGTATTTGTTCCTATAATACTAAGAAGCACAGGTGGGCGATAACGTACCTCTGTGGTTGTTATCAGATTAACCTGTAACCTTGGTAACCTGATCGCGTTCTTGTCTATTCTATAGTCCTTATCTTCTGCAATAAGGCTATTCAAGAACTGATACGTTACATACAAGGTTGAAAGGAAGCAAGCACGGCTGCACTCGGTGTTGTAAGACCTAGTTAGCTCCACTTGTATAAGATTCTTAAGTGATTCTTTTTAGAACTGAGGTAGAGACAAGTTGGGAATAGTTTACTCGGTTTACTTGTCAGCCCTCGCTTGTAAGTAGATTTCCGTATGACCTGGAGCAATCTGAAGGAAGTCAGTTTACGTATGTTAAACTGAAGAGGACAGTTCGAAACATAGAGTCAGTAATTAAGGTTGCAAAGCCGGTATTGTTGACATAAGCCTTTAACAACGGTTAAAGCAACTCCTAGGCTTGTAAAGGACTTCAGCTAGGGGAATCAAGTGCGTGACGATCTGTGGGGGATCTAGAGACGTAAGGAGTGCGACAGTAGCCAATTCGCTTGGAGGGATTGAGTTGGTCTTTGCTACATCCCATACCGAAGTCTTATAGTACTAGTGTTTGTAGGCAGTTTTTATTGTGCGGTGTTCAATATGGACGAGGTCCCGAGGTTTTTCTACAGGTTGTAGTTTCCTCGTTAAAAAAATATTTGGTGTCTTGTGTGCTTTACTTTCCGCATTATATTATCTGATTATATAATTAAAGCAAACACAAGAAGTACGTTATTAATAACCGTCGAGTTGGTCCATAATCCATCCTGGGGATTTACCAAGACTTTGTCTTGAGTTGGACCGAGCACTTGTGATGCTACTCCGGTTATCAGATTTGGATATTGATTTTTGAGATCGTCCATATCTTACCATAAGACTCACGAGCCCAAACGAAAAGTTGGTAGTATTTCGGTACCCCTGCTTTTTCACTCTCTATCAAACATGGTGAATCATTCAAGGATTAGTGTACACGATTCTATCATGTTCTTGACTCGTCAGATCTGCTAAAACAAGCAGTCACTGAGTAGGGTGTAAGAACCAAAATGTTAGAAGCATTATCCACAAAATTCCCATCAAATATTGCTGATAGTGATCTCCTTAGATGTCTGGCAAGTTTCGCAGATATCTCTTTAGAAGAACCCCCCTGCAACTCACCAGTTTCAAATAGGGAACTTCTTCTGAACAAGTTGAGATCCAAGCATTTGGCCGCACATTTAACTGGGAAAGGAATATGCTACTAAATTTCATTATGAGACTTTACAAAGACTTGAACACATGTTTAGTGAGATTAGACAATCTTTTGCTGACCTAGCTAGACTCTCTGCCATGTCTAGTCTAAAGAAGCCCTCTTCCAACAAATGTTCCACCTTCTCCTGGTTATTCAATCAATTTGGATCATCCTCAAGCTGTGATAGCACTAATCAGGTATGTCCATCTTGCAGCAAAAATGATTTATCCCGTGGGGTGCCAAGCCCAACAGGATCTGATCCTGTAAATTAGTAAAAAGGGTTCTCTCATCAACAGTGTCCTTCTGAATTTTGAAGGATGAGAGAACATCCGGATATTTTACACTAGATGTAAAATATATATATAAATAAAATTTATAAAATCTTAGGATCTCTGAGTCTGTCTCTTGTTTTGGAAGATTTCCTAAAAACTATGCATTAAAGATTTTCTAAAAACTTTATAGCCTAGATTTCGAATTCTCTACTTTTCAAAATATCTCAGATTTATGGAGAATAATATTCTATGAAGTATTTCTGACATGCTCAAATATTTGCTTTAATGACTTAGACTTTTATTTAGGTATATAAAACCATCCTCTTTTCTGTAGTGTTTTAGTTACAAATGATGGTTCAAACCTCGTAAAAGGCAAAACTCATTGAAGATATGAATAATGCTAATGAAGAGTTATCTGCTGATTTTAACAAATCTGTTAAGATCTCTCTAGATCCAGACAAGGTAACTCCTCTCAAAGTAAAAGATATGTGCTCTCCCAATGCTACTATCATTGATCCACTTGTCCAAAATTGCCTTGATGCAAAAATGGATTTGTTCAACATCAAACAAATGATTTTGAACATTGTAGACTTTCAGCATAGGCTTATGCAACAACAATGAGTGGTTATTCGTAACCAAACACGTCTCATACAACTTGGAATGGGAAATCGTGAGTTCATCCGAACCGTGAATCGAAAAGTCAACTCTTTGACGCATGAGCACAATCAGGACACTGTGAAGCGAATTCGTGAAATCAGTGGAGATATCTGCGATGATGGAGTCGAAAAATTTGAGGATCTTGAAGAAACTCTTTAGTAACATTGTTCATCTCCTAAGAACTAAAAATGTTATTCGAAACTATTATAAAATAAAAATTAGTATTCTATTTATTTGCAATTTTGTTATATTAAAGTTTCAAAAATAATAAAAATATGTGTGAGGTTTCGATTCAGTTTATATTCGAAAATAAATAGTAGAAAGAGTGAAAATTAAAAAAGAAAAAATATTGCATAATGTTTCGATTCTGTTTTATGAATAGTTATTCGACAAATATAAAAAGTAGAAAAATTGAAAATGAAAAATATCAGGTGAGTTTCAAATGCAATATTTTGATATAATATTTCCAATCTATTAACGAATATTTGTTGCAGGTTATCAAGATTATACATTTATCTCGTAGGGAGCTGATCTATATAATTGTTATTTAAATATCTTGATATCTCGGCCTCCTTATGTTTGTGGCTGTTATGTTTTTACTAATGACTTTGTACGCAGGTATAAGTATAACTATGTAAGGAGGAAATTGATTTTTTGCTAGTCACAATACTATTGGATTCCTTGATGTCTTATGACTGGAATTATAGTATACGCATAAATCATTGGTTTTGGTATAATCTAGTAAGACTATGGACGTGTTCGAAAACCCAAAACCAGATTTCAGTCTTTATCTGGAAAAGAGTTTTGCCGTTGTTCTCATGTCCGAGGTGAAGATCCGAAATTATGTTTAGATCATACCTTCACCAATTATACGGTGGTAGTCCGGTGATCTAAGAGATAATTAGACCTAGCCTTGATCATCTAATCCTCTCATAGTGTTTGAATCTACTTGGTCGAGAATGTGGTGGAATACAATTTGATTCAATAGCTCATACTAACAGTAAAATAAAGAGAGGTAACTGAGAGAGAAAGAGTCTAGTCTGTTTTCTCATTCATGAAGTGCTTAGTTTACAGATGAGCCATGGCTAACCTTTTATAGACGACGGGAATACAAGTTAAAAGGGTTAAATCAGTAATTACATCAGATAAATATCTCAGATCCGATTGTTACGCTCGCATTCCCGTCTTCTGGATGACAGAACCTCGTAGTCTCTATGGCAGTCTCCGTTGTTGCTTAACCACCTCTAAGCTATGTCAGGTTCTGTATCCGCAGCCATTGACGCCTATCTGGACTTCGGTACTTACGATCTAATCTTCTTATAGCCGCTTTGTAGGACCTGTAGTACCTCTCGTCCAGTATCTGCTGCCTTCTGTGGTGGATGTTATATTTTGTCATCTACATATTCGCCCCCAGTTTTATTAAAAACTAGTCTGAGGACTGGTTTTGAATAAAACTTAGTCTCTTATGATGTATTTGAACATTATTTCTTTTGTTTTGTCTCAGCTTTTGTGGGTTCTGCTATATGATTTCTGTTAAAAATTTTGTATGTTTGTTGGGGTTACTGCGTATTCCTTCCCAAAAAGCAGTGAGTGTAGAATACACTTCTACTTATTTACATCGTTCGAATATATTATATATTATACTCTGCACGTGTATATTTTGCATGTTCTGTATTATTACTTATCAACTAGTCGGCAACCCGTGCTACGCACCGGATAAAGTGATTGTTCCTGTTATGGTGTAGCGGGGCTCCGCCCCGCCCCTGTTTTTAGTTAGAATGAAAACATATCAATTAAAGTGAAAAATATAGATTACCATTAAAGTGATTTCACACGAAAAACAAACCCATTCACGAAAAAGCATTAACCTTAAGTTCATCGTAGTATACTCATCTACGAAAAAGCACCTTATAATTGTCTGTAGACTTATGCCGCGATCTTTTCTTGAGTCTAAAACCATATTCATGTATCTAAAAGCATAATTCATAAATCATTGATATGTATTTAATAACCTAAGTTAATTCATAAATCATTGATATGTATCTAATAACTATTAAAAATAAATAATCTACTAATAACCTAAGTTTGAATGTCAAAAGATGAACACTCACCGAGCACAAAATAAAGTGCTACAAAAAAATTCAAGAGATAAGCTACCAAGCAAAGCATAATTAAATAACTTGAATTCCTAATAACTTCACTTTGTTGTACTGTTTTCTTTATCGTTTGACATGTCCGGATAGGGTATTTTATTAAACTGCAATTCACTACATTCCATATGAATATCGTATTGAGAAAGAAGCAGTAAGAAACGTGATTACATCAAAATGCATAAAGTTTTAATTCTCCTGCAGCCGCACGACTTACTTGCATAACCTTTGTACTTTAAATATCGATAGGAGAAAGGAAAAGGAGAATGATACCTCTGAAGTTAACTCATGACATCTGGCTATATTTAGCCTTTGGACTATGAAAGTGAATTATTTTAGGAAGCTATGCAGTCTTAGCTTAAATTTAAAATTGCCTCACTGGAACATGTTCTGTTGGAATAAAATTAGTCAACTTTAGGAGAGAAAAAAAAATCTTATCTTAAAACACGAATAACAAAGATAATTAGCAATTGCAGAATACAACGGAAGCAACAATTACAATATATCCAATAGATAATTGTTAATTTTTTATGTTAAAAAAAATAATTGTTAATATGCTGCGGCGAGGTTTCGCTACACCATAATTTAAATTTCCTTTCCGACATTGTTAATTGTCGAATAGATACATTAGAACATCTCTAATTCTTTTCAATATAACATCTCCATTTAATTTAGTAATCCAAAATCAATGCAAACAGACTATGTTGTTATCAATTGAATATGATTTGTGAATTACGAATTCTTGTATAATTTTTTTTCCTGTAGATTATATGAAAGGGCACACCTGGTAAGATCGTAATTGTGATTAGGAGTGGCTGGGCTTCGCCCCGCCCCGGCTGTTCAGATTCG
>JAJJMA010164757.1:0-11414 GCA_023529015.1 Papaver nudicaule | reverse complement strand
GTCTTCAATTGACTTCGGCTCTCGTATGTCGGTTTATCTCTTCGGCAGACTTCTTCCTCGGGCTTGATCTTCACTTCGGGGAGGCTTTGGTCTCGACCAGGTAGCTACTTCGGAGGAATTGGTGGATCGAGGCGGTATCTTCAGACGACGGTCCATGGTTCGTGGCCCTAGTCTTCGGCTCTCTTTGCGTTCATAAGGCGTTATCTTGCTCTTCTTCTAGGATGGTGACACATGGATCGTCCGAATTATGCCCCCACAGGCACCTCAAGTCAGCAGCCAGCAGCTCCACAGTCAGCGATACAACAACAACAGCCAACAGCGCCAGCAGTAGAACAACAGCAATCAACAACATTGCAGACGGCGGTATCGCAACAACAATCGGCGGCCATGGACAATGTCATAGTAGAGGATGAAACTCATTTGGACGGAATACCAGAAGAAGAAGAAAACGAAATCGAGATCCCTATGCCAAACAAGGGTAAAGCTGTAGATGTCGGTACCACTAAGGAGGCAGCAATTGCCGGCGATACTTCCCATGCAGTGGAAGGACTATCAAGAGCCGTAGGGGGTAGCCTTAATATCAATGGTTTAGTTTCAAGGGTAGCTGGCAATGGTCATATGGTAAACGGAAATACTTCAAAGGAGGCAGAGGGTAATAGCACAATGGCGGCGGTTGCTGGAAAATCTAAAACATCGCCAATAGCAATCTCAGAGGGTAAAGCTGGATCCACTAACACTACAGAAGAAATGTTGAAGAAATTACTTGAACAAAGAACCATAAATCAAGCCCAGATGCAGTTACAGATGCAAAGGCAGATGGACCTTATCCTCCAAAGTAATCGACAATTAACAGAGGAACACAAAAAATTGTTGGAAAGTCGCAGCAGAAGCCGCTCAACTCATACAGTTCATAACACTCAAAAAAGTAGATCTAAGAAGCCGGAGGTAGCAGCATCCTCAGTAAAAAAGAAAGAAGGAAGTAAGAAGACCGAAAAACCTAAGCATAATGAAGAAAGCTTCGCCGACTCAGACAAGATGAATGGAATGAATGAATGTGTGGCAAAGGAGTTACGCCGTATGAAGAGAAAATTGGCAGAGGTAACAGGTACGCCAAAGGATGATAAATTAAAGAAGGCCATCTCAGAGGCAAAAAAGACACCATTTGTAGATCAGACTACTTATGGGAGGGTATCCAAAAGATTCTATATGCCAACTTTCACGTCAATTTTCGACGGCACATGAACCCATCCCAACACTTGCAATGCTACATGAGAGATTTAACAACATGGACTGGTTCAGACCCAATAATGTGCATGTCGTTTGCCGCCTCCCTTAAGGATGAAGCATCAGCATGGTTCGACAGTTTGGAGGCAAAGTCAATTATGACATACGCGGAACTGGAAGAGATATTCATAGCGAATTGTATTCAAAACAAGATAGTACGTCCAGGGGTAGAAAAATTGTTCAATAACAAGAAAAGGCCTATGGAAACGTGCAGAAGCCATATCATGAGGTGGAGAAAACTTTGTAGTGAAGTTGGATCGGCGGTTTCCGATAAAGTAAATATGCGGGCGTTTACTAGTTCAATGGAGACAAATGATCCCATGTTCCAATATTTGTATTGAACCCCGGCAGCAGATATGGGTGAACTGAGAGCTAGACAAAATGAATGGCTGTCATATGAGGAAATGCAAGAGGAAGAAACCCGCCAGAAGAAAGAAAGAGCAAGGCACGCTAATTCTATAAACAATTTCTCGCCGGCAGAGCAGGAAGAAATGAGGAAGGAATGGATTAAAATGGAGCAGAAGAAATTAGAGGCAATGTTGGCAGATCCTACTTCAACGGCAATTGTTCCACAATAGCCACAAGAGCAGCAACAACATCAACAGAACAACGGCCAACAATGGAATCAAGGGAAAAGAGATAATTATGCCGGAAGGGATGGTCAAGACAACATAGGAGGTTATGACAACAGAGGAAGATACGCCAACAATGATAGAAGAAATTACGGCGACCACAGAGGAGGATACGACAATCGGCGGTCAGGCTATGGTGATAGAAGATTCAACAATGATTACCGAAGGTTCGGCGACAGAAGACCAGGGTATCCAGATTTCCAAGACGCTACATTGCCAAAGCTTTGTGTTACATACACTGACGCATGGGGGCAGATAGAGAGTTCAGTATCAAGGAATGAGATACGCTATCCTTTCAATAGAGGAAATCCCATGCATCATATTTCAAACACTAGTCAATACTGCCAATATCACCAGTTTCATGGACATTCAACTGAGAACTGTACTGGAGTTCAGCGGGAAGTACACAGATTCATTTGTATGGGAAAGTTCCAAGATTTTTTAGAGTTACCCCCAGCACCGCCAATGGAAGCTCGACCAATTCAGAGTGTACCGCCCCAACCAGAGGTCTTTGAAGTAGAAGTTAAAAGGGATCTAAAAGAGTTAAATTGTTTTTCCATAGTGCATTCCACGGTCAGTAGAGATGAATTCCACAATCACGTCATGTCAAGGATACATAAGCGGGACAGGAATGGCAAGGAAATATTCAGCGTCGTCGTTAAGAAAAGCCCATTGTTAGAGTGGATGAAAAAGCCAGTGAGTTTTTCAGCAGTAGAGCTACCACCTGAAGGAAGAGATCATTTGGACCCGTTGGTGTTAACTATTCAAATGGGAAAATTTAAAGTACCAAGAGTATTAATTGATTCAGGTAGTTCTGTTGATATCCTTTTCAACTCAGCATACCAAGCCATGGATTCTGAATAAGAATCAGTAGAACCTTTGATTCCTTCTACATACAGTATTTATGGATTTAATGGAATCGCTTCCAAACCCAAGGGAGAGGTTACATTAAAAGTTGTAACATGCAAGACTTTGATCATGGATACCACCTTTTGTGTTGTGGATGTCGACTCGCCGTATGCGGCAATTCTTGGAAGACCATGGTTGCACATCATCAAAGGAGTACCTTTGACTTATCATCAGCGGTTAAGATTTCCAACTCCTCAAGGAGTCGCCAAATATATTGGTGACCCATCTACAACAAAAGCATGCAATGAAGTAGACGTTAAGATGCGCAAAACTAGAAAAACAAGATTGAATTAGAAAAAGAAAAATACCAAGGAGTTGGCCAAGGCCAAGGAAATTAATGAAGTAGTCGCCGACCCTAGCAAATATGTTCTTTCTGTGAAAGAAGGCAACTCTGCAGCAAATTCTTCAGCGACACCCTTATAGCAATTAAAGGAACCTTCACCTATGGGAGAACCAGAGTTACATTTCACAGTTGTGGAACTAACTAGAGACATTAACATAGGTGATGGAGACGTTCCCAAGATAGTGAAAATTGGTACTCTATTGAACAAAGAAGAATCTCTGCAGTTAGAAGCTTTACTAAAAGAATACGCTGATGTCTTTGCCTGGGGAATGAACGAGATGCCGGGTATAGCTCCAGAAATCGCTTGTCACAGATTAGACATTGATCCGAAGGTCAGACCATTCAAACAGCGTATAAGGAAATTGGCGCCGGTATACAAAGAAGCAGTTGAAGCAGAGATTGATAAGATGAGAGCATCTGGTATCATTAGACCAGTGCAGTATCCAGAGTGGATAGCCAACATGGTAGTAGTACCTAAAAAGAATAAAGGCGTCAGAATCTGTATTGACTTCAGCGACTTGAATAGGGCATGCCCAAAAAATAGTTTCCCATTACCAAGTATAGATCAGACAGTTGACGCTACTTCAGGGCATGAATTGTTATCTTTCATGGATGGCTATTCTGGGTATAATCAAATACCGCTAGCAGAAGAAGATCAGCGACACACGGCATTCTTTTCTACCAAGGGGTTATTTTGCTATACAAGAATGCCTTTTGGGCTTAAGAACGCCGGGGCTACTTATCAGAAAATGGCCCAGGACATGTTTGAGAAGTGGATAGGAAGAACCATGGAAGTATACGTTGACGACATGCTCGTCAAGAGTAGAGAGAATAAAACCCATGTCCAAGACTTAAAAGAAATATTCGATCATATGCGGATAACTAAATTGAAGATTAACCCTGCCAAATGTGTGTTCGGAGTTACCTCGGGTAAATTCCTAGGATATATGTGGTCACAAAAAATGGTGTAGAGGCAGATCAAGCAAAAATTAAAGCTGTTATGGATATGCCTTCACCGGTAACCCTGAAAGATGTTCAGCGCTTAAATGGGGTGTTGGCGTCTCTTAATAGATTTATATCGCGTTTCTCTGACAAGTGCAAGTTATTTTTCCAAATATTGAAGAAAGGGGAGAAGTTCAGTTGGACAGCGGATCATGAAATTGCCTTCCAAGGAATAAAGAAGTATTTAGCCACTCTTCCAGCAATACAACCGCCGGAAAATGGAGAAGAATTGCGAGTATATCTGGCAGAAACATCATCAGCAATTAGCGCAGTACTCGTACGGACAGCGGGGGGAGAGACGCCGATATACTATATCAGTCGAACTTTAAAACCTGCTGAGAAAAATTATACCAAGATAGAACAATTGATTTTGGCTCTGGTTTTTGCGACAAGCAGACTACGCCCTTACTTCCATGCTCACCCCATTACGTGTTAACTAAAACTCCTATTGAAACCATCCTTCACAATTCACAAAGAGCAGGGCGTATCGCAAAATGGAATGCTCAAATAGATCAGTTCGGCGTCAAATACGAGATCAGAACAGTATAACGATCGCAAGTTATAGCCGACTTTCTTGCAGACTTCCCAATTGAAGAAGAAGGAGAAGAGGTGGATAATATCCCTTTCATGGAAGATGATCCAGACGAAGGAGTGCCAGAGCTACTAAAAAGAGACCCAAACCAATGGGAAGTATATGTTGATGGGTCCGCCAACAGAGAGGGCAAGGGAATTGGTATTGTATTTATCTCGCCAAAAGGATCAAGGATAGTTCACTCATTAAGGTTAGAATTCCCGGCTACCAATAATGAAGCAGAATATGAAGCGGTTATTCACGCCATGAGACTCATCCATGAGATGGATATTCACAACATACGCTTAACTAGTGATTCTCAGCTGGTCATCCGACAAATCTTGGGGAAGTATGACGCTCATGACAGTTCGTTGCAGAAGTATCTCAGATTAGCCAGAGAATACGCCTAGAAGATCGGCGACATCGAATTTAGGCACATAGGCAGAAAAGATAACAGGCATGCGGATGCTCTGGCATTTATTTCATCCATGATGGCAAATCCAGAGATACCCTCCATTGCAATTGAACGAATAAGGATGTCATCCATAGAAGAAAAGGGGATCAAAGAAGTGTTAGCGGTTAACACAGAGGAATCGGCGGAGACAGATTGGCGAATTCCTATCAGATATTACTTAGAACATCTCACAACACCTGGAAATAAAATCTTAGCACACAAAATCATAAGTAGGTCGGCGAACTATGAATTAAGAGAGGGCATCTTATACACAAGATCATTTTCTGGGCCATTATTAAGGTGTGTATCAAGGGATGAACACTGATGCTGCAGAATACGCAAGGCGGTGTAAGCAGTGTCAACTCTATGCAAGGAGAATCAAAGCGCCAGCAGTTTCACTAAATTCAGTATTAAGACCTTGGCCCTTTGCCAAATGGGGGATCGACATCATTGTGCCATTAACACCAGGATCAGGACAAAGAAAATATATCATCGTGGCAACATATTATTTTACTAAATGGTGTGAGGCCAAGGCTATTCGACAAAGGACGGGAAAAGAGGTATTCACATTCATTTGGGAGAACATATTTTGTCGGTTCGGCGTACCGGCAGAAATCTGTACTGACAATGGAAAGGATTAGTCGCCGAGAACATTGAAAACCTGTTAGCCACATACGGCGTCAAGCTAGGAAAGTCAACTCCAATTTACCTGCAGAGCAATGGGCAGGCGGAGGCTACAAATAAAACAATTGGAATGAGGTTAAAGAAGAGGGTGGAAGGACACAAGAAAGCTTGGTGCGAGCACTTACACAATGTTGTGTGGTCTTATAGAACAACAGTCATAGAAGCAACCGGGGCGTCACCTTTCTTACTTACCTTTGGTGCAGAAGCGGTGCTCCCATCAGAAGTCATACTGCCAACAACAAAACATGAAGCTTGGGAGAAGAATTTAAATACAGATTTAATTTTGGCAAAATTGGATGATTTGGAGGAACAATGACTTATTGCCCTAACTCATATGGAGAATTATCATAGGCGTTTGGCCAGGGAGTATAACAAGCGTGTCATACCAAGAGATTATCAGCCCAGCGACCTGGTACTGCGTGAGAAACCGTCGTATCAACAGAAGAAAGGATGCAAGAAACTAGAGCCTACATGGGAAGGTCCTTATATCATAAAACGTGCAACCGGGAGTGGAGCTTATGTGTTGATTGATGAGCATGGTAAAGAACTTGAACATCCTTGGAATACCAAGTTTATCAAGAGATTTTATCCTTGAAGCCGCATGTAAAAATCCGAAGTCTTGGGCGGGCATAATACCCAAGAAATCTTATTAGCTTTTGTAATCAGTGGCAAATAAGATCCGGGGACGTAGGATTGCTTTTATGCGCCGAACCCCGTTAACAAATTACTGTGTCATTAAATGTTTCCGGCGACCAACGCTAAAAGGCTCAATAGCCATATACTGAGGCAGAATTGCCATAAAATTCAAAGGCTCAATAGCCATATACTGAGCAAAATTGCCATAAAATTAAAAGGCTCAATAGCCCTATACTGAGGCAAAATTGCCATAAAATTCAAAGGCTCAATAGCCATTTACTGAGGCAAAATTGCCATAAAATTCAAAGGCTCATTAGACATTTACTGAGGCAAGATCGCCATAAGATTTCAAAGTCAAAAAATTATACGTTGAGGCAAAATTGCCAATATTTTCTGAAATAACATAGGCTGACAAAGCTAAGGTACATGAAGGATAATAGATTACTTACTGAGGCAAAATTGCCATTCAGCACATGTAAATTATTTGCAAGGAACAACAAAACATTTTGGGCTTCATTGACGATAACTTTGAATAACAACGGGTCTGGCCATTGGAACTATAATTCCTTACATGTTACTTGTTGATCTGTAAGTGATGTCAATAAAAATATAAAATTCCTATCAGGTAAACCACACCACTTACAATAGAACGCCGACGGGCACAAGTAACAGTGTATAATGTAAGGTTGTGATGTCGTCAGCAGGATAACTGTCAGCTTATCATTGGGACCAAATGGATTTGATTGTGTCAGCGGTAAAAGGAAATACAGTCGCTTATAAAAGTAGAGGTATCCAAAGTGCATATATAAAGACAAGGAAAAGTCTGTTACCATCTTACAAAGAAAGTCGCTGAAATAAAGAAAATACATATTACTCAAACACAAGAAAAACTAGAACACTGAGCTGACAGAGTTAGAGCTGTTGACTTGATGATGAACCATCATTAAATTTTTGGAATTCAGGGTTTTTTTTGGAATTGTCAGCAACCCTTTCTAAATCGTCAACAAAAGTGTTGTCATCATTTTTTTTATTCTCAGCGGTAACAATGCCCTTCCCTTTGTCAGTTTCATTGGCGTCCCGACCTTGATCCTCATTGGCGTCCTGACCCCCATTATCATTGCATCTTGATCAAAGCTCTCGCCGTCAGGATTAATTTCTTTATCACCTTCAGCAGCATCATTGCCGTCATCTCCGTCTTCACTACCCTCATTTTCTTCCTCAGAGTTCAGATCCGCTCTCCACATGTATAGTCTCATCAGCACCATCTTCATTCTCAGTGGTGGAGGGAATATTCACTGACATGCCAGGGGGAAGGCGGTCAGGAGCATAATCTGCCGGTACCTTTAACTTATGCTTTGGGCAAAACTCGGCCAAGTACATCTGAATGGCGAGAAAACCAGTCATGTTAATATTAGCAGTATACTGTTCTTCTTTCTCTTGGGCAGCTTTTCTAGCAAGGTTCAACTCGGACTGGAGATGAGCGTGCATTTTCTGAAATTTAGCAGCCTTGGAGGATTCAGCCTCATATTTCTTCTTGAAATCTTGGAAGGCCTTGACGCTATTCTCCAGATTAGTGATCTTGCGAGTGCATTGTAGGTGTTCTGTTCTCATCTCATGCATCCTATCACCACATGACTGATGTTCTTTGACCTTTGCCTCTAGTTCAGTAATCCTGGAGGTGCATCCTTCATGCTCTTTGATAGCGGCAGACTGTCCTTCTAACTGGGATTCAAGCTTCTTGTGTTTTTCTGAAACCAAGTAAAAAAAAACTTAGAGCAGAGGCAGAGGCAATTTTGGGAATTAGTAGGTGGAGATAAAAACCCTAGGAAAACTACCTTCTAGTTCATTTACATGCATACGAATACCCTCCCGGGCAACATTTATTTAATCCAATTTACTTAAAACTTCCTGATCAGAACAAGGACCTACAACTTGTTTGATCCTGAGCCTAAGAATATTACTCTTCATTTAATTGGCGGGCACGATCTCCATGGAGTTGGGCGAAATCCTTATACCGCTGAATTTCTTCACGAGCGGTATCTCTTTCAGCGGTCTTACAAACCAGTTGGGAGGATATCCGAGTAATGACGGCCTTTTCATTCTTCAGTTGAGAGGTCACTTTTATATGCTCCACAACAGCTTTCTCTTTAGCTTTGCGCTCCAATTCTGCTAAGCGGGAAGCATTATCACGCTCACTCTTAATCCATTCCACCTCTGCTCGTGAAGCTTTGAGAAGGTGATCAAGATTTACATTAAGGTCAGAGGCATGGCGTAATTCTCGGCGGTACCACCTAACATCTTGGTCGAAATCGAGTAATAGATTACGTTGCTTAGTATTAGCACTAGTCAGCTTGTCATCATCATGATGTTGTTGGCGACCTTATAATAGACAAGGACTAGAAATTGGGAAAAAAGGGAACAGCGGAATAAAATACTATTCTGGAAAAATTAGAGAAAATAGCTAACCTTGGAGTTCTTTATGCCCTCTTGACTCCTTATTGTAGTACAGACGTAGTCGGTCAGATTCTTTCTTCTCCAGGGACGACAGCTGCTCCAATGTGGCCTTTGCTTGACGAAGATTGTCAACTTCTTGCTTTAGTTGAGCATTCAACGCAATACTGCCAAGATTGCGTTGGAATTCCTAAATAATAATAAGGATTAACACATTCAGAGACAAATACCGGCGAATATAACAAAATGTATGGATGAAGCAATGACTTACTAAGACGACACTGCAGAGCTCAACAGGGAAACAGCGGCAGTAAGCTCAACAGGTTTCAGCGCCAACCCAGTCGTACTTAGCTTACTCATGGATTCCAGATAAAGGGTATTGGAACCACCTTCATCTTGAGTGACTAACTTTGAGAAAGAATCTGCCAATTTATTCGGCGGAAGTTGGTTTTCCATAGAACCACCATTGGCGGAATCCTGAGGCAGATTGTCTATAGAAAGAAGCTGAAGAAGCAGTTTGGCGGCATCATTAGCGGTTGAGGCAGAAAGCTGCTCATCTTTGCCACTTTGGCGGACATGAGAGTGCTCTGGGTCATTGGTAACCCCCACAACAATTTCAGCGGTAGTCTGCTCCGTGTTGGTAGGCTCGGGAGCAGCAATATTATGAGTTGTACGAACCTCCTTAACCACTTCACTGGAATGAGTTTGATCCGTGACTTTTACAGGTTGATTCTCAGTAGCAGAGTCGCCGGCAACATGGGGTGTAGCAGAATAATTCTTTTTCTTGGAAGCCACAGTTTTCTTCTTGGGTTTTTGCAATTTCTCTTGGTTCTTGGATGCATCACCATCTTTTTTAGCAGCAGAGGAAGCTTTAGGGTCGGCGTCCTTTTTAGATTCAGTGGACGTCATACCAGGAAGACTACTCAGTTGACCTTTAAGTTGCTCAAGAACCTCTTGCTCCTTACTTTGCTTGTTCTTCTTAGGGGGTGGCTAAGAAAAGAAAAAGCTGTCATCTTCAGTTCCCCTAACAAACAGAGGCAAATATATACATATATTTCAAAGACATAATCAAAGTGTTTGTTACCTGAACATCGTCTCCACCTTTCCCTTTTCGTTTTTGGCCTTTGCTTTCCTTGGCGTCTTTCATCCGAAACTCATGTTTCTTTATCCAGTGACCAGTATCGCTGACAACGAACTTGCCATTTTTCTTGATATACTGGTTTTCCTCTGTTCAGCGGGCCGTCCAGAATTCATGGTTAGCAAAGTCAGAATGCTGGGGAAGAAAAATTCTTCGGACGATAGTTTTCTTTTCATCCTCCCAACCTTTGATCCAGGGTCCTTCAAACTTGCAAGGAAGGTCACTCCAATGGTTCTCAGACTTGTGACGGACAGTGGGATTGGCGGAGGTGGAAGCCTCTTTATCAACGTCCCTCAGAAACTTCTTATCGCCGTCATAACCTCTCTTTGACACGATGCGATAATCCCAAGATTCACCGGCTCTATCGTTATGCTTAACTTCATACTGCTTCTTGAAATTTTATATGGTGTACAACTCCTTGTTGGTGAATAATGGATTCCTAGTAACATTTGGATAGTTGGTGGTACCATGCCGGCGGGCAATCCATTCGTACATTATGCGAATGGAATTACTGGAAAGTTGAGCAGGACTCTTATTGATGTAGACCAGCATCTCAAGAAGAATGGGATCGACGGGATCATACAAAGGAAATTTGTACCCGGCTTTAATCTGACCAATGGAAATGACAAGATTATTATCATCCTGGCCTTCTTGGCGGATGTGGTCAAGGAGCAGCGGATCTTGGGTAGAGGTGATGCCGTCAAGAGGTGTGAGCTTGAATGTCTTGTTGTCAACATGATGCTTCGAACAAAATTTATCCCAATCACCCCAGGAGCATTTCTTCTTACTCTTCTTTGGGGATGGCGTCTGTGACGATTCTTCATGATCAGACTCGTGTGTGTGAGTTGAAGAGACAGGTTCATAAGTAGAGTCTGACGCCATTACAGGAGCAGAGAAATCGGAAAGTATAATAATAGCCGAAAAAAGGCAGTTGCAGAGGTGAAAACCCACTGGAAAGTGAAAAAAGCAGGAATAGGGAAGATTTGAGTGGTGGAAAAGGCAAAATAATAACTTGGGGTGGTGAATCTAGCGAAAAAAGACTGAAAAGAGGCTGAAAATGGTGGTTGTTTGACGGTGCAGCGGTGGTTTGCAGCAGTTAGGGTTTTGGTTGCAGAGCTCTGAAGAGGAGAGAGTGAAGAAAAATTTTGAGAAAAAAAATTAGGGTTGAAATGGAGAAGACGAGATATTTATAGGGGAAAGACATCAACCGTCTGAGCAAGTTACAGGTCATAAAGCGTACCCTAGATCCACGGCATGCAGCCATACGTGGAGAGAATCTAGCTGCTAATAAGGATGTGCTGGCATTTTCA
>JAJJMA010164754.1:0-12651 GCA_023529015.1 Papaver nudicaule | reverse complement strand
CCCTCTATGATGCTTTTCTATCGGATAGGTATTTTCTACCCTTACATTTTGCCTCTTTCATCTCCTAAGACTTTAGTCGCCGGGGATGAAACTTACATACTCGCCGAAAATACCGCCCCATGTTCTCCACTAGCCTTTTTTCTCGCCACACGTCCGCTTGCATGCATCAGTTACTCCACGTGTCTTCCATGCATAGCTTCACTTTACGACTGGTAACCGTTTTCGCCCATTACTTCCATTAACTCCACTACAGCTCATAACCGTTATCGCCGGTTACTCTCCCCTGGACCCATATAAATACTCGGCTTCCACATCTGCTTCTTCCTTTACGAATTTTTTTTTTTTCTCTAAACCCTAATCTTCCTGCTGCTGCACTCAGAGCTTTTCGTCTTCTTTCTTCTTACAATCTTAAGCTTTCCCCTACTGCCGTTGCTTCTCTTCCTTTCTTTGTTTCACAAAGGTTTCTTCTTCTTTACACCGATTTCATCTTCAGGTTCCTTTCTTTTCATTCTCGTTACCTGCAGCCACCAGTCTTCATCTTTTCCGTCCGATTTTCACCGGAAACCACCAATCTTCATCTTCTTCAGTTAATCTCTAAGCTGTTCTCATGGCTCCAAAACCCTCCAGATCTAAAAGCCAAACTACCAAAACAAAGTCTTCTGACCCCAAAGTGCCAAACTGGAAGACCAATTGGCCTGGCTACTGTGCTCATTACAAGGTAGACTATCTTAACCCAAAAATCCATTCCTTGCCTGAGACACAGAAGGCATCTGATTTATTATCTGTCGACGATCTTCTGCGACCCGAGACAAGCAATACTTGGGCTGCTGTTGCTTTTGGTCAACTAAAAGCTGGGCTAACTTTTCCTCTGTACAATCCAAACAACACTTTTATCGTCGATCTTCTTGCGGCGATTAACAGAAGTCCCTTCCAACTAACGGGTAATGCTATCCGAGTGATGACTGAATGGAGCCTGCGCCGAGAGGGCAAAACAAATTATCCCTTGCTCGCCAAACTGGAAGCTCACAAACCTGAGGAGTTTACAGTGAAGAAATTTCTTGAGCAATATTCTGTGCTCTCTTGCAACAGAAAAACTGATCCTTGGGCTATTCGATTTGTCCCCAAACCTGCTACAGACATGTTACTCGCCGACGTCGAGATCGTCAGTACTAAGGAAAAACCATCCGTTCGCCACAGCTCTGAGGGCGATTTTTCCAATCTTCCCTGTCTTGTTGACGGTCCTTGGTTACTCGGTTGGGAAGATGACAACAAGACCAAGATCCGAGAATCTTTTTTGCCTGAGCATGCCTCTCTTGCCAGTCATACCTTCTGGACTGTGGTCTGGGCTGATGCTGATAAATATGCTAGGGATGAGAATGGCAAATTTCTCAGGACCGAAGATAAAGGCTACGTCAAACTTTCAGCTGATGCTGTTGCTGGATCAAAGAGAGGGCGAGAAGATACTACTGTCGCCGGTACCTCTCAGGTAAATATATATCTATATTCTCGCCGGAGTTATTTTTCGCGTTAGCAAAGATCCAACTGAAGATCTAGAAACAAGCACTTTACTTAATCTTATTTTAAAAATATGTGCAAACATATTTTTAAAATATATATCTATATTTGCCTCTGCTTGTTCCGAGATCTGATAGGTGTGTCTTTGATGATATTCAATTTTCAGCGCCCAAAGAAATCTAGGCCATCTCCCGCCGAGGCAGCTGAACAACTCCGCCAACTTGTTGCTGAAAATTTGCCTCCTCCATCAACTCCTTCTGAACCTGTCAAAGAGACTATTCCTATCCAGGGAAATCTTGAATCGCTCGCCGATCAATCCAACCAGGATAACTCCGACAGGCCCGTCGATCAATCTTTAGAGGATAATTCTAACATGATCGTCGACCATTCTGCAAAGAGTGGTTTCAACAATCCTCCTGCTATCGAAAATATAGAAGAGATGAATCTTGACTCGGAAACGTGTCCCAAAAACAATGACCGTCTTGACATGGATCTGGATACTTCCCACGTATCAACTGCTCAGCATACTGCTGATGTTTCTGCCCTTGAGTCGCACCTTGCTGGTTTAGTCGTTCTTGATAGATTGCCTCGGCATCCCCTTCTTCCTCCAGGTACTACCGGCCCTGGAACCTTGCAAGTGACTGCTCCTAACATGCTCGCCGAAGCGTTTGACAAACTCAGTGTGGCGGAGGACTGCATGGACCACGAGTACTATGAAACTTTGGCACAATATAGTCGTCCTGGGTTTGTACATCACCCAAACTTCCATACAGCTGCAGAGGTCATTCCTTATCAAGAACATTTCAACCTTTTCAATATGGTGAGTATTTTTGTGAGATTGCATCATATTTAGCTCTTGTCATCATTTGAGACTTATGTTTGTTGTGTGCATTCTCAGCACTTTCACCACTGCTTGAGTGTTGGCTCACTCCTTGAAGGTCTTGGTCGGAGGAACATCAATCTTCAGAATGAAATCACTCAACTGAAACAGGATGCCGAGGTTCGTGGCCGAGAGGTTGAGAGATTAAAGAACGAGAGCAAAGCTCGAAGTCTGACAGTCACTACCCAGCAGGGTAAGTTTCTTCATATCTCTCATTGCTGTATTATCTTTCTTTTGTTTTACTTCTTTCGCCGACCCTTAGATTTCCTGCCCTCCAAGGTTGCCATTCCTCTGACGACGATAGGCTTAGGCGAGCTGACTCTGAAATCGAGAGACTTAATAATAGCAACCTTAAGCAGTGTAATCAACTATTCATCTTCCAAAAAGACCTTAAGTGGTGCCGCCGAGAGTTGGATCAGGACGTAGATATTATAAGAAATCTTTGTAATACTTATCAAGCTGCTCGATCGAAATTAGGCCAAATGATTAGCCAACGAGATGATGCACTTCGCCGAGAAGAGTTAGCCCTTGCTGCCAAGGTAGCAGCCGAGACAAGCCATAAGCGAGCTTCCTTCCTTTGGAAAGAAGAGAAATCCAGAGCTGATAAATTAGCTTCTCAGATTATTAGCCTGACTACCGAAAAAGAGCTCGCCGAGTTTCAGATTCAGCGTTGGAAAGATTCAGCGGCGAGACAAGAAACCTTGAAATTTGAGTTATACCAGCAATGTTCTGACCAGCAGCGCCGAATAGAACAAATGCTAGGTCCGTGTGCTAATGAAAACTTCGAGTTTCATATGACTCAGTTTAGGGAAGCACAAGAGGGTATGCGAGATCATGTCCGCAACCTGGAAGGTAGCTTTTGTAGGATTCACTTACGACTTATCCTGTTTATGTTTATTTTCCCTCTTCCTCATCATATCATTCTTTCTCTTTGCCTCAGCAACCATTCAGAAGCTGAAGAATGAAGCAGACCAGAATCAAGAGGTCATCAAGGGCTGTCATGAACTGGAGATGAAGGTCCAAGAGCTTTCTGAGGAACTCAAGGAGCACAAGCTTTGCCCCAGCAAGATAAATGAGTTGTCTGAAAAACTCAAAGAGCATGACTCCTGTGCTGGCCAACTCGCCGATCTAAACAAACGACTTCTCGATCACACCTCTTGTGCTGGCAAGCTTCAAGAGCTAGAGAGTGCCCGAGATAGTCTTCAAATTGAGCTCTCCGATGCCATGGATGATGTCCAATATTGGCAGGAGCGTCACAGGAGTGATGTAATCAATGCCTCCTTCCTCGGTGCTCAGGATTTTGCTTACAAAGTCCTGCCTCTGCATA
Source organism: Papaver nudicaule (assembly GCA_023529015.1). Lineage (NCBI taxonomy): Eukaryota > Viridiplantae > Streptophyta > Magnoliopsida > Ranunculales > Papaveraceae > Papaver > Papaver nudicaule. The sequence goes on along the minus strand of JAJJMA010164754.1, from coordinate 8,929 downwards.
ATGTAGAGATTCCCTCGGCCTACAGGCGTCTCACTCCAGAACAAATCGCCGAGCAAGAGAAGATAACTGCCAAAGGCAAAGAGGTGCTGATTGCAGAAGAGAATGAAGAAGAGGCTGAAGAAGAAAATGAAGTAGAAGAAGAAGAGGAGCAGTGGTCTGAGGAGGAAAGCTCAGAGGATGAAGCTGAAAATGCAATTCCCAAGGGACAAAATCTATCCCTTGTTGCTTTTGCCGAAAAGGTTGGATGGCAGGCTTCAGGATCGACGACTGTTAGTGCCAGTGAGCCAGTCGCCGAGCAATGTAAGGAGGTGATAGTTATTGTCGACGAGCAGAGCACGGGAAATCTCGGCGAGCCAAATGCTGCTGGAACTGTTGAAAATGTTTGCCATCCTGATGATAGTGGGACAGGCGACATAGGTGCAGAGCTTCTCGGCGACCATGATCAGGACAAGCCTCCTACACCCAAGAGTCCTTTTGCGGATCCTAGGTGTTAGAGTAACTTTACTTCTGCTTTCTAGGTGCTAAGGAAGATAGATTGTTATTTCCTTCAGTTTTTGAATTTTTCTTATTACCCTTGATCTCCTTGTAGTGAACCATTTCCTTTTGAATGTTGTTTTGGTAGATTTCTTTGTAATGAACTATTTTCTTGTTATCCTTGATATATGGATGCTTGTTTTTATGTCTATTGACATTTGTTTCCCACCTGCCATTTTCCATGTGCATATTTGGAAGCATATTCGCTTATTTTCATCTTGGTCTTGCAAGAGCTAACTTTCCAAGGAGTGAAACCCTGGCCCTCGTTACCGCCAACAATATCTTATAAATTGAACTAACAATTTCCCAGAGCAACAGGGTAGAACCCAGCCGTAACCATTACTTGTGCCCGTCGGCGATCTAATATAAGTAGAATGGGTTGCCCTCATAGACTTCAATACACTCCGCCAGGAGTGATGCTATGGCTTAGACGGATTAGCACACCAGCGGAACCGCCGATGTGATGCTACAGCGAAAGGGGACCTTATTTCCTTACAAACACTTACAGATCAACAAGTAACACGGCTGGCCTTACAACTAGCCTGGGTCGGACTAACAGTTACGATAAGGGCTTTCACTCGACGGAAGTTAGTCTTCTGCATAAGAGATCTTGGCTCTTAGTTAATTTATTGATTTGGGCATTTTGCCTTTAAAGTGGGCCTTTGGCCTTAGTACCTGATCAGGATTTTGTATGGCATTTTTGCCTTGGGCATTTGTGCCTCTGCATTTGGCTTTTATAGCCTGCTACTGAGCACTTTTGCCTCAGCTATTGTGCTCATGGAGCTTTAAGATTCTATCCACCACTGAAGTTAGATTACTCAGTGAGTTAAAGTGCGAATGACTCAATGATTTGTTAACGGGGTTCGGCGCGTGATAGCAAACCTACGTCCCCGGATCTTATTTGCTGGTGCATCATACAAGCTAATAAGACTTCTTGGGTATTATGCCCGCCCAAGACTTCGGATTTTACATGGTATCCCTCAAGGATAGTACTTTTTAAGGAACCTGGCGTTCCAAGGATGCTCGAGTTGCACGCCATGCTCATCAATCAGTACGTACGCTCCTGGTCCGGCCACTCTTTTGACGATGTAAGGGCCATCCCACACAGGTTCCAGCTTCCTGCACCCTTCTCGTTGAGATGGGGGAACTTCTCGGAGCACAAGCTCGCCGGGTGAGTATTCTCTTGGAATCACTCGCTTGTTATATTCTCTTGCTAATCGCCGATGATAATTCTCCATGTGTGTAAGGGCGATCAGTCGCTGCTCCTCTAAGTCATCTAGCTTGGCTAGGATTAGATCTGTGTTCAGATTCTTTTCCCATGCCTCATGCTTTGTAGTTGGCAGAATTACTTCAGATGGAAGCACTGCCTCGGCGCCGAAAGTAAGTAAGAAAGGAGATGCCCCAGTTGCTTCTCGAACCGTAGTTCTATATGACCACAAGACGTTGTGTAAATGCTCACACCATGCCTTTTTGTGCTTTTCCAATCTTTTCTTCAACCCCATTCCGATAGTCTTATTGGTGGCTTCCGCCTGGCCATTACTCTGAGGGTACAAGGGAGTTGATTTTCCCAATTTGACACTGTAATGGGCGAGTAGCTTTCTTATGTTGTCGCCGACCAGTTCTTTCCCGTTATCGGTACATATCTCCGCCGGTACACCAAATCTGCAAAATATGTTCTCCCAGATGAATGTGAACACTTCTTGTCCTGATTTCTTCCTGATAGCTTTAGCTTCACACCACTTAGTGAAATAATCTGTCGCCACAATGATGTACTTCCGCTGGCCAGAGCCTGTAGTTAGCGGACCAATAATATCAATGCCCCATTTGGCGAAAGGCCAAGGGCTGAGCACTGAGTTTAAAGATGTTGCCGGCGCTTTAATTCTTCTTCCGTATAACTGGCATGGTTTGCATCGCTGAACATATTCCTTTGCATCATGATTCATCCAAGGCCAGTAGTATCCTTGCATTCTGACCTTCAAGGCTAGAGCTCTTTGGCCACCATGATTTCCACAATCTCCTTCATGAATCTCCTTCAATAATTTATTACCTTCGTCCCTTGATACACATCGCAGAAGTGGTCCAGAGAATGACCGGCGATATAAGATTCCATCTCGAAGTTCATAATTCGCCGAGCGACTGATGATCTGATGAGCCAAGATTTGATTTCCTGGCAAAGTTAAGTGGTCCAAGTAGTACCGTATCGGCGATCTCCAATCTGTTTCTGCTGACTCCTCGACACTTGTTGTCAGTACTTCCCATTGCCTTGGTGCTGTTACTGATGGCTGCATTACCCTTTCAATAGCTATTGAAGGAACATCTGGGTCCGTCATCATAGAGGAGATAAACGCCAATGCATCGGCGTGCCTATTATCTTTTCTGCAGATGTGGCGAAACTTGATACCTGTGATCCTCTGGGCATACTCCCTAGCAAGTTTTAGGTACTTCTGCATAGATGGGTCTGCTGTCTGGTATTGTCCAGATATTTGTCGAATCACCAGCTGGGAGTCACTTGTCAATCTAACATTGCTAATTTTCATTTCGATGAGTATTCGCATTGCATGAATGACTGCTTCATACTCTGCCTCATTGTTAGTCGCCGGGAATTCTAGCCTTAGCGAGTGCACTATCCTCGCCCCTTTCGGCGAGATAAGAACAATACCAATTCCATTTCCTTCTTTATTCGACGAACCATCTACATAAACCTCCCATCCATCAGGCCTGCACTTCAATAAATCTGGAACTTCATGCTCTTGTTCATCCAAGGAGGATGGGATTTCTTCTATCTCTTCTTCTTCATCTACTGGGAAGTCGGCGAGGAAGTCAGCAATGACCTGGGACCGCTGAGCTGTGCGTATTTCATATTGGACGCCGAACTGTTCAATCTGCTGATTCCACTTGGCGATGCGTCCCACTCGTTGAGAGCTGTGCAAGATAGACTCTATTGGAGTTTTTGTGAGGACCACAATGGGATGGGCATGAAAATATGGGCGTAATCTCTGAGATGCGAAAACTAAGGCCAGAATCAACTGCTCTATTTTGGTATAATTCTTCTCTGCTCCTTGCAACGTCCTACTGATATAGTATATAGGTGTTTCTCCACCTTTAGTTCTCACAAGCACTGCACTTATGGCAAAAGGTGTAGCGGCGAGATACACTCTGAGTTCCTCGCCGTGCTCAGGTGGCTGAATTGCTGGGAGAGTAGCGAGATACTTTTTAATACCCTGAAATGCAGCTTCATGTGCCTCAGTCCAGTTGAACTTTTCTCCCTTCTTCAATGTCTGGAAAAACAGCTTGCACTTATCGGAGAATCTGGAGATGAATCTGTTGAGAGACGCCAAAGTCCCATTAAGTCGCATAACATCCTTTACAGTGACCGGCGAGGGCATCTCTATGATTGCTTTAACCTTGGCTTGATCAGCTTCCACTCCTTTCTTTGTGACGACATATCCCAAGAATTTTCCTGAAGTCACGCCGAAAACACATTTTGCTGGATTAATCTTGAGCTTAGTAACACGCATATGGTTAAATATTTCTCTTAGGTCTTCCACATGAGTTTGTTTCTTCTTACTCTTGACGAGCATATCGTCGACATAAACTTCCATCGTCTTCCCAATCCATTTCTCAAACATTTTCTGTGCCATCTCTTGATAAGTAGCGCCGGCATTCTTCAACCCAAATGGCATCCTAGTGTAACAAAATAACCCCTTAGTGGAGAAGAAAGCGGTATGCTTCTGATCTTCTTCCGCTAGAGGTATTTGGTTATATCCTGAGTAACCATCCATAAATGATAGCAACTCGTGACCTGATGTAGCGTCTACGGTCTGATCAATACTTGGCAGCGGGAAACTATTCTTGGGACAAGCTCTGTTTAGATCACTGAAATCAATGCAGATCCTTACTCCCTTGTTCTTCTTTGGTACCACGACCATGTTGGCTATCCATTGTGGATACTGCACTGGTCTTATTATACCAGACGCCCTCATTTTGTCAATTTCTGCCTCCACAGCCTCTTTATAAGCTGGAGCCAATTTCCTTATTCTTTGCCTGAAGGGTCTGACCTTTGGATCAATATCAAGCTTGTGACATGCTATCGCCGGATCAATCCCTGGCATCTCATTCATGCCCCAAGCAAAGACATCAACATATTCCCTGAGTAGTGCTACTAACTTCGCCGACTCGTCTTCAGATAATAGAGTACCAATTTTTACCATTTTTGGCTCTTGCTCATCGCCGATATTAACATCCTTAGTAGGTTCCACCGCCGTGAAATGTAACTCGGGCTCTCCCATCGGCGATGGTTCCTTTAATTGCTATAAGGTCTTATTTCCAGATTTCGCCGAGTCTTCCACTGAATTTACTGAATGTACATATGTGGCTGGGTTGGCGATGAAGTCTAGAATTTCTTGCGACAATTTCGCTTCCTTGCCAAGCTTCTTTTTCTCTGCAATTTTCACTTTTCGATTTTCTCGCATCTGTACATCCGCCGAGTTGCACGCCTTGGCCACTGCTAAATCTCCTACATACTCGGCGAGTCCAAATGGTGTTGGGAATCTTAAGCGCTGATGATAAGTAGAAGGAACCCCTTTCAGACTGTGAAGCCATGGTCTTCCCAAAATTGCCGCATACGGCGAGTCAACATCCACAATACAAAAAGTAGTTTTCAAGAAATAGTCATCACAGATTTTGACTTTAAATTCAATTTCTCCTTTAGGCTTAGAAGCAATGCCATTGAACCCATAAATGTTATAAGAAGATACTGTCGGCGAAGGGATTTTATTATCCTTTACCTTCATTGCCTCGAAGACATTATTGAATAAGATGTCCACAGAACTTCCCGGGTCAATGAGTACTTTGGGCAGCCTAAATCCCTCCACCTGGATGGTAAGAACCAAAGGATTGTTATGATTCCTTCCTTCTGGTGGAATTTCTTCGGCGGAGAACCCAACACATGCTTTCATCCATTCCTGCAACGGTTCTTGCTTAACGGCGACACTACAGATCTCATTTCCCATATTATCTCGCTTATGGACTCGAGACATGACATTATCATGAAATTCATCTCTAGTGATTTTTGAGTGTACAATGGAAAAACAATCCAACTCCATCAAATCTCGCTCAACCTTTACCTCGTACACATTTGGGATATGAGCCGGGATGGCCTGAATTGGCTGAACCAGGAGTGGAGGTGGCGGCGGTAATTCCAGGAAATCCTGAAATTTCCCCATGCTGACGAATCGATGGACTTCTTGCTGCACGCCGGTACAATTCTCAGTTGAGTGGCCATGGAATTGGTGAAATTGACAGAAGGAGTTGGTGTTAGCCGGCGGGACCCTTGGATTTCCTCTGTTATAAGGGTAGCGGATCTCATCCCTACAATTTGAACTTTCAATTTGACCAAATGCATCTGTATAAGAAACACGCAACTTGGGCAGAGTAGCATCTTGAAAAGGTTGCTGGTTGCCTCTGCCAAATTTTCTATTATCTCCATTATATCTTCTGTCTCCATTCCCATTTCGCCGATTATCTCTTCCTCCTCGTCCATAATTTCCTCCCCTGTTGTCTAGCTTATCTCGCCCATCATAATTTCCCCGCTTCTGAGAATTCCAATGCTGCTCGGCGGTAACCTGCTGCTTTCCTGCTTCGGAAACTACTATCGCCGAGGAGGGGTTCTGTGCCGACTTCCTCTGCTCTGCCTTCAGCCATTCTTTTTTGATTTCTTCTTGGTCTTCCGGCGATAAGCTATTGATCGAGTGAATTTGTTTTGCTCTTTCCTTCTTTAGTCGCAACTCTTCTTCTCTGATTTCTTCAAAACTTAACCATTCATCTTGCATTGCCCTCAAGGTCAGTAAATCCTGCGGCATGTTCCAAAACAACTTCTGGTACAACTGATCAGTAGTCTCCATAGCGCTAAGGAACGATCTTATCTTCTCCTTTTCTGAAACTTCAGATCCTACCTCGCCACTTGCTTTTCTCCATCTTGTAATAAAAACTTTATAGGTCTCCGAGGGTCTTCTCTTAACATTGAATAATCTTTCCACGCCGGGCCGGCCTCTATTGTTCTGAATAAAAGCGTGCAAGAATCTGCTTTCTAACTTCTCAAAGGATTTGATTTTTCCTTCCTCCAGCCCATCAAACCAGGCTAGGGCTTCATCTTTTAGTGTAGCAGGGAAAGCCATACACATTATAGGATCCGATCCTACCCAGGCTGCCATATCTCGCTTGTAGGCCCTCGAGTGATGTGTAGGATCTCCAGTTCCATCATAGAAAGAAGTAAACTTTGGGGGAGAATACTTGGGCGACACGTGTCCATACGTAATACAATCATGAAAAGGTGTTTTTTGTGCTTCCAAAAGCGCGACTCTGTATTTGGACTCCCTTGAAGACCCACTTAAAGCTTCTACTTTATCTTTTAGCTGGCGCAAGTCCTTCTTCATTTCTTTGTCTACCTTATGTCGCCGCCTAGAGCTGCTGCGGTCTCTATCCTTTCCAGGTAGGTTTATCCTTCTACCTCTCTCGTCATACTTCGCCGATGAATCTGAGATTTCAGTCGAGCTGGTTCCACTTTTTTCACCTCGGCGAGTCGAATGCGTATGGGAATGAGATTCATGGTGAGATGAATGAGTGTGCGATCCATGGCGAGATGAATGAGCATGGCGAGTTGAATGCGAGTGGGACCCATGACCCTTATTCTGCGCCGCCATCAATTCTCTGTGACTCTGAAGTACCGTCTCCATTTGCAATTGCATTTGCCTTTCAAACTGACTAGCCTGTCTGTTATTGGCCTCAAGAATTTGCCTCAGCAGTGTTTCTGTAGTATTTGTGGATCCAGTATTATCTGCTATCACTACTGGGCGAGTTACAGTTGCTCCAGGTACTACCATTACACCATTTCTACTAGCCGCCTGTGGAGTCTCTGGCACCACCGTTTGGACTTCTTCTACTACATGTTGAGTCTCGCCGACATCCTGCACCAGCTGCTGCTGAACATTGGCCGCCATTCTGCATCCTGCCATTGCATTTTGAGCTGCTCCTCCTGCATTCGATGTCTCTCCTCTGATGAATCCTCCAGCACCAATCTGTTCGCCACAAGCATTTGCTTCTACTGCACTACTGATTCTTGTTAACATTGGATTAGGCTCAGGCGACCTTTCTGCATTCTCAAAACGAGTGATATCCTCCATGTAAACTTCTTCTTGGCGAGTCACTTGTTGAACTGGAGATCGGCGAGATGAACTTGCCATATTAGGATCCACTGGTCCTACTAGTTCCATTGCTCTGCTTCTAGTATTGCGACCACTTGGGAGTGTCGCCGGTGTGGGAAGTATAGGGTGTCGAGGAGGTCTACCCGCCGGGGCTTTATCACTTCTTCCTCTGGGACCCATTCGCCGAGGTACTGTAAAAGAAGACAAACACACTTCCTGACAGTATTGCTCTGTTAGTACTGTGGGTAAATGCCAAATAAGTTAGTTGGACTACTTTTCAGAATATTCATGAATGAAATACAAAAGGAACAACTTTGCATCACGTGACGTACAGATAATGACCTAAGCATGACCAAGATTGCAGAACAACTTATGCGATTATGATTTTGAAATCAAAATGATAGTACGGCCAATATTTGGGAAACAACTTAGCAAAGTTTTAAGATGAAATTACTTTTATGAAACCAAAGTTAATACCAAACAGCAGAACTAACGCTCGGTTTACCGGTGAATATATATCTATATTAGAAAACACCTTCAGAAAATAGCAATTTTCTTTCTAAACAACTAATCTTTCCTACAGCGCATGTGAGAAAAGTGAAATTTGTGATGAAACTGTCCCAGCAGACCAGTCAATTCTTGTTTGTAAGCATACATGCATTCAACACAGCATGATTTCCTAAAATGGCAAAAAATGGTTACCAAGAATTCAGATCTATCACCCTAGTATACTAAAAATACTCTAATTCTTTCTAGTTTTAGTACACTGTACCAGAGAGTCCTTATAACGAGTTGCCTATCATACCATGTATAGCAAAAACGGAAGCAAGATCATGAAGAAATGTCATATTGTGGGCAAAACATCCCAAAATAGTATGAAAATGTCACTGCAGTATAACGACGAGCTCTAAAGTTCTAATGCTATACCATACATAGGGAAACAAAGAACATACAGTAGCATCCCGACTCATACTCAGAATCAGAGAAAACATGGATGAATCGAGCAGAAATTCTATATATGGCGAGTAAAGATAATGAAGATCATACCGACGAGTTGCTATGCGTGTGATTCATACCATATATAGAAAGAAAAGAACATCAACAAATCAAGGAAATACAAGTTCAAAACCTTTTCTAGCGCCAAAATGTAACTGTGTAAAACCCCGATGGTTAGATCTTACACAGTACACCCA
>JAJJMA010164734.1:0-16543 GCA_023529015.1 Papaver nudicaule | reverse complement strand
CGGTGAAGAGTTAACAGAGACGTATCCTCATGGATTTCCTCTTAATACGACTCAACATGCGAGTCTTGATGCAAACCTCTGGAATATTGAAGCTCCAGGCCGGTCCAGAGCTCTCTAAGAGGCATACAACAACCTAAGCAGGCTTAAGCAGACTTAATCCCAAGTTCAGGATGGTCTAGCATACCATGGATAAACACGCCATGACTTCAAGTGTGTTGTAGCATAAGCACACACACCACGACTAAGGCACAGGTTGCCCCAAAGTCAACCTTGGCCAGATGCCAAAGCCACAACGCCACATAGCATGTCACCCTGAACCATGGACCACCATGGATTAGTTAACAACCAGAGATTAGTTCGTGAGTTTGAACGTATTATCGTTGGTTATTATGATCCAAGTCGGCTACTGACGGCAATCAAGATAATACTTTGAAGACAACCGTCGACAAAGTTAACTACAATAGATAAAACTTAAAACAATAATCAACACAACAATTTAACGAGGTTCAGCAGCCTTGTGTCTACGTCCTCGGGGGTAAAATCGCTGTTCTATTATCTCAAATCAATAAATCTTTCTCTGGTTTACACTATAAGTCACTTCAATTTGTTGATGGATAGTGGACAAATGGAATCTGGAGAATGTTCATCCAAGTATTCTCACTCCTAGTTATCCTTTTCCAAATTCTGCGACCCCTCTAACTGCTGATGAGGGGGGATATTTATAGTACTCTCATGGGCCTCGCTCTTTGCTACCCTTGGTTGCTTCAATCTTTTGCTGCTCCTTGGCTGGATCGTCCATCTTCAGTGACCGCCCTTATCATCCAATCCCAGCTCGTCGTACTAATATGTGGAGGATCCTGCTGTATTCATACGTTGTTGGCTCCTCATTGGTCGAGGTTTCTGCTCTCCATAGCTGGCTGGACCAATCCCCTATCGACAGACAACTTTTGTCCTGCTGTCAATAACATTAAATGCGGTGTGACTACTCCTTAACGTGTCTTCTTTCTCCCAGTATCCTAGGTTGATGATCCTTCGATATCCTCCCTTGGATTTCATCATCTCGTGATGAGATGTTGCTTTTATGAGGTATGCTTTTATTCTTCGCGGTTCTCGTTGCCTCCATATGTAACCTCCGAAGATGGCGCCACGTGTCCATCCGAAATTATGCATTAACAAAGTTAGCCTCATTTCAAAGCTAAGCCTTGGTCATATAAATAGGAGTGGTATTCCTCCTGAAAGCTTTGTCCTTCTACCAACTTTCATTCTTCGGAAAAGTAAGCTTGTGATACCCGCTATTCCTTTCATTTACCTTTGAGCTTTTGCTCTCGGTCTGTATTAGTGTGAAAGTATTCTCTTAGGGATCGATAAGCCTAGAAGTACCTCTTCAGGGAAACTAGTTTATGTTTACTAGTCTGTTTGTATTGTACTTGTGCTTTGTTATATCACGTCTATCAAAGTATTACGAACTTGTTTATTCTAAGGTCCTTCTCTTCTGATATAAGGCCACTCAAGATCGTAGTGATTATAACATTTCTTTATCTATTAACCTGAATTTGTCAGCAAGCCGCTTTCGGTTTGTGTGCCTAACCAATGGATACTGAGTGGAATCAAGATCGTTATTTTGGATTTGTTTTTGCAGGTACTTTGTTCTTCAAGATCATATCATATTGTATTGCATCCATTATTGCTTGATTCTGACAAGGACGACAAGGTTGCTCTTTCGGGAGTTTTGGTTTCAAAACCTTGTTTGATATCTTGAGGGGTTTATTAACTAAATAAACTTGAATAGCCTCGCTCTTGGTGTAAAACTACTTCGGTGAAATATATGTTAAGTTACAAAGGATATCATCTAGTGGTTTGATCTGCCGCTATTTGATTGTTGTCCATAAGATTGTAGTCGCCCGATTGGTGATCCGGTAGCGATAATCTCCACGAAGGACTGTGGAACAACTCTTAGGGAAGATAGTAAAGGACGTCTGTTTCTCTAAGGGAGTACATGTGCGTGATCACCTTGCTGTGGTTGGAGGCGCACGAATACTGAGGGGAAATCTTTGTGACTAATAATCATATTCGGGTCATATTGTTTACACCAACTAGTAAGTATGAAAGTAGGTATATTGGCGTTTTAATTCTTAAGAATATTCAAAATTGTACTAGGTCCCAGGATTTTTCTACGAGTTTGTAGTTTCCTCGTTAACAAAATGCGTGTGTGTACTTTACTTTATTTATGCATTATATTTGACTTGTCATTTATAATTTAAGTATTTTACTTGGTTGTTGACATTATCTTTCGTTATCTTCTATTGATTCCATTTGCGTGATTCAATCAGTTTAAAGAGATCTTGTTCTTGAGTTCATGATTACAGGAACCGTTCAAGGTTTGACTTACATGTTGCCTAAAATAAAAGATTGGTGGTGTACTCGGTACCCTCGTCTTTTCAATTGGTATCAGAGCAGGCAAACACCTTAAGACCTAACAATCTGTGTTTCGATCCAACCTATAAATAAAACAAAACTAAATCATATAGGTGAACTGAGTTTTGTATAGGCAACATGAAACCTAGTTCAAGAAAAACTAATGACAACAAAGAAAAATATGCACAGTAGTGATAATACTGAAAAATACATACACAATGGAGGTTTAAACTTTATTAGCAGAATACCATACAAGTCTTTTTTTTATTGGAATACCATCTATTGCATAATCTTCTAAAACAATGTTAACCCAAATTAGACAAACCCATGGTTCGTAGTAAAATCTAATTTTGTTGAGATTCTAAAGGTTGTAATGATTTAATGTTTTATTCTGCATTGGTTGAATCAAAACTATTAAGTGAATGGTGACAAAAACAAAGGTCAAGGGCACAAGCATAATCAACATTAGCTGTTCAGGGAGGTTTTTGTCCCTGTCATCTAGCACAAATGCTAAATCTATGCGATGATTTAATGATTCTGAACTTCTGCTAAATTTATGTTCCTATCTAGTTAGCAACAAAGACTAATTTAACAAATCATATTCAAGGAAGAATATGGTCATAATCACCAGTTAACAACAAACATGACGTAACTGGCTAGTTGTACCAATATGAACAGTATTTTCGATTCTTTTTCTTTTCCCCCTATCTTCTCATCAATCATCATGAACGTCGTATCATCATCCATTGATGTCTCACTCACATAAACCAAGCATATTAAGGTATGTACTTGCAAATAATCCACATTTCCAATATTCAACTCTTCTAACCAAAAAAACTAATGTAACATGTGGAATCTCCATGTATCAGGATTCCCTAATTGATGCTTTGGTAAATCTCTCTTGATAGAACCCAACCCATACAAACCTACTAAAAAATTAATGAAAACCCAATTAGGAATACAACTGCAACAAACGAACCTATTGAAATAATCGCAACCATACCTTTACTCTTTGAGCATAGGTCTGAATACTCAAGAACTTCAATTAACAACAATATGATCACTAATTCTAATTACAATGGCAGTTTTGTCATTATGAATAATATTTGGGATAAGGAGTTTTTTAATTACTTCAAATTAACCCTATTTTATCATTTAGTGTAAGACCCCGTAAAAAACTCCAAGCCCAATCAATCTAGGTTCTTTTAGAGATGCAGACACAAGTGTGAGTAAACTAAAGGGTAGTGCAAAGGGGATTCTACTTTGTTTATTTGGAGATATCTAATCATGGTTTCTTACCCTTGTTATTTTAAGGGTTAGGGGTTTTTGTGAATGGGGTAAGATATAGATCCGATCCGAGTCACAGAGGTAGCGATTCACTTTCTCTCTCTTTCTCTCTTGGGAAATGATCCAACCTCCAAAATTAGCCCTCTAATGATCCTATTAGAGTCTTATTTATAGAGATCTCCTTTTATCCTTAGGCTGCCATGTGTCCTCTCAACCGTTTATTCACATAATTGCCCTTCCTTATCTCTTAGATCTCTAGATCCTTCAACCCAAGCCCATTTGAATGGGCCTAGATAGGTATATCTTAGACCCATTAGGTCCTACTAGACTTGGGGTATCCACAGTTGTTCATTAGGGGCAAACACTAAAGGCCAAAATAGGATTATAATGAAGTAAAAGGTCATCCCATAAAAAAAAATATTTTTTTAAATACAAAACAACCCTTGACTAGTAGAGATTAATGATATGATTAGTTGTTAACTCAATTTGATTAGCAAAAATTATTAGTGTGAAGGGTTATATTATGGTTATGATAAAATATTGAAATTAGAATTATTTGTTTAGAGAGAGAAGAAGGAGAAGGAGAGGGTTTTGGGGAGGGGTGGGGGGGGGGGGGGGGGGGGGGGGGGTGTAAGTTGGGTTTATGGAAATGAGTGATTCAAGTCCTAAAAACGATCGTGAGTTTCTCTTAAGTCGTGTTGATCAATCATGTTTCAATAATATATAAGATGAAGCCGCTATGGAGATGTTGCGCGATGAAACTCGATTATACAATGAAGAACAAGACTCTCTTGGTTATGAAGATCCTTTTGACTTCAACGAGTCTCAAAAACACTCAAATGAGCAACCCAATGGTGAAAACAACGAGGTATGCATCCTAAAATGTCGTGATTGTATGTCAAATTCGTTAAATCTTCAAAATCATGCTTGTTTCGAAACCAGAGTCGTCACAATCTATGTATAATAACTCGACGATTTGCAAAATCGTCCAGGTATATGAAATAATCCTGACGACTATGTATTTGAAACACACTCAGAGATGAACAATGTCACTGTTTTACTTCAAACCATGACGATTTCATGGGCATGCAAATTTACGTGGGGCCATTAAATGCGGCTCGGCATGGTCGTATTTATAAATGTGACAATTTTGGGGTCTCAAAAATATCCACTTTGTCCCAAATACCAACATAATCGTCATGATATTTTGGAAAACCATGACGATTTTCTTTGGAAAAAACTTAAGTCGGCTTGCAAGTAGAAACAACCTTGACGATTTTGGTGGTATTTCTGATGACTTTCTATGTAGTTGCCGTTGTTGGATGCGGAAGAAGTAGACAATCAACCCAAAGCCCTCAAAATGAGAACTGAAGATACCACCGAATTTTATGTGACTAATGAGGTATGCCAACTTTGTTGTTTTCGCACATGTTTCCATGTCACTTGATTTATTTCCTTTCTTTGAAATTTAGCACCTTTTTAATGCAGGCATGGGAAAGTAGGGATGAGGCGATGCAGTGGGCTAAAACGAAAGCAAAAGAAATAATGTGCGTGGTTGTGCAGAGTAACAGTGTAGGAAAGACTTGGTTTCATATGATTTGACAGCATGGACGCAAATTTGTAAGTCACGTGAAAAAGGGTTATGTGTACAAGCGGAAGACCACCAAGCGAAAAGTGTCCAGGACTAAATCAAATAAGACGGATTTCCCTTTCAGGATGATATTCAATAAGGTGAGGGGTACTGACGATATGTGGTACTTGAAGAATATAGTATGTGGTTGGCACAACCATCTGGAACCTGATTCTCTTGTTGGATATGCTTATGTTGCAAAGTTGACTCAAGCGGAAATTGATATAGTGAGGGAGATGAAAGGAATTACACCGCAAAAGATTCTAAGTGTGATTAAGGAGAAGTTCAAAGGCAACCTTTCTACACTATCCCAAATTTACAACGCTAGAGCAATGTTACGAAGGAAGGGATGGGATGGAAGCTTGGTTATCCAACAATCGGTTTGGTTGGCAGAGTAACACAACTATTACATTAATCAAAAGATCGGGATGAAAGACAAGGTGACACACATTTTCCTAGCTCATCCCAAGATGATAGAATTAGCTTTGTGCTTCCCTCAGATATTGATGATGGATTGTACGTACAAAACCAATAAGTACAATCTGCCTTTATTGAACATCGTGGGTCAGACATCAGAGAAATTGTCATTTACTGTGGCTTGGTGTTTTTTGCAACACGAGAGAAGGGACGACTACAAGTGGGCACTAAACGAATTGAAAAAAATCTATAAGGGCCCAACTGCAGGGGTGATAATAACGGATAGGGAGATTGCATTGATGGAGGCTGTAAAGGATGTTTTCCTGAATGCACAAAATTTCCTTTGCACTTGGCACATCCAACAAAACATCTTAGCAAGAACAAAGATTCATTTCCAAAAGCCCAAGGGAAAGACGGGTTGTGAGCGTTCGGAAGAGGAAGATGACCGAAGGAGTAAAGTATCTAAAGATGAACGGAAAAATGAGAAAGAGAAAGAAGATGCCGCACCTAGTTAGCAATTCGGAATACGGATACAAGTTCGGAACGGTATACGTACGAGTATTATACGAATTCGGATAGTTCGAGTTCGGTCAACAATTCGGTCAACGATTCGTTATTCGGCAGTAGTTCGGAACGGTATACGTACGTGTATAATTCGATTCAGATATGTAAATTCGGTACGGAAATTCGGCACTAGAATTATTGTTTTTTTATAAATATATTACTGATTTAGTGGTTAAAAAGGACTATATAGAAAATATATAGAAAATAAACAACAACTGAGTCATGGCTCAATGGTATGACCACTAGGATAGTAACTCTATGCCATGGGTTCGAGTCCCATCAGTACGAATTTTTTATAAAACATGAGTAAAATTTGTGCACGGGTGGAATTAGGCTAAAATGGGTTGATTTAGCCAACGAATAAAATGGGCGAATGATTCGCGAATCCGGATAATTCGCGTATTATCCGGCAAGCCCATATAAGTCGCGTACAGTGGTCGGGCTTTCAGTAATACGTCCGATTCAGTCGGCCCGCACGGATTTTGAACTATTCGCGAATAATACGCGAATAGTTCGGCGAATTGCTAACTAGGATGCCGCATACGAAGAGGGGGGTGGGGGTGGGGGGGGGGGGAATGAAAGGAGTATTTGTTAGACTGGGATGAATTGGTTCACTCGAAGACCAAGGAGAAGTTTTATGTAAATTTGAAAAAGTGGGATGATTTATGGAGACCTAAGTATCATAAAGCGGTTGATTATTGCATAGATATGTGGTTAGCCGACCAAAAACAAAGGTTTGTTTATGCATGGACCTATGATTGTCCTCATTTCAAGTATGAGGCAACGAGTACGGTTGAGGGAGCTCATGGTCGGTTGAAGAGGATGCTCGATGTATGTCACAATGGGGTTGTTACGTTACAAGAAGGTATCCATGAGTATAGTAAACATGATTTGTGGAGGATTCACAAGGAAATCGGAAAGAGTAGGTCAACGTTTTGCACCAATTATGATGAGGAGGAGAAAAGATTGCTTCGTTATATTATGTTTCGAATATCACATTGGGCGATAAATTATATGATGGAGCAACGTGCTATTTTTAAAAAAGATGGCCAACTTTTAGCGGATACTTTTCATTGTGTTGTGCTGTGCACTCCTTTACTCCTAAGTTTCCTGCATGGAGTTACACATTTATCCCCTCGAAGGCAGTTTGTACACCAGATATTAAGAATAGAAGAATTATTATGGCGTTTGTGAAGAAATTCCATTTTATACGGTTGAAGCTCAAGGAGAAGTGTCCGCTACCACCGGTGCACCTGCATAATTCCCAAGGTACTTTTACCTTAAGTTCTCTGGAGTGGAAGAAGCAATACGAGTTCTCTATGCAACTTTGGGCGATAACCGAGATAACCGATAACGTTTTGCGTAGTATAAACATTCCTGACAAGTAGTGCGTGAGTTGTTTGGACAACTATATTTTAAACATTGTATGTGAAAATCAAACTTATGGAGTGCAATGTATTACGTATTTATAACTCTTTTTAAAGTATTTCTTTACTACATCATTTGTTGAGTACAATAACTTCAAAAGTTCAAAGGATCACAACTGAAATCGTCACGGTATTTGCCAAAACATTACGACTGACGACGAAGTCGTCATACTTATGGTTGAAAACCATGACGATTGTAGGCAAAAATCGGGCAGAGAGGGATATTTGGAACAACCAAAATCGCCATGCTTTTGAGTGCCTAACATGACGACTTAACATGGGTGATCTTCATGGTATTTCGTTAAACCCTGACGATTGTAGGCAAAATTTGGGCAGAGAGGGATATTTGGAACAACCAAAATCGATCGTATTGCTTTTTGCTACAACCATGACGATTTTCATAACAGCTGAAACTGGTTAAAGTTGAAGTCGTCTAACTCATGCTTCAATTGCATGACGATTGTAGGCAAACTTGGGCAGAGAGGGATATTTGGAACAACCAAAATCGTCATGCTTTTGAGTGCCTAACAAGACGACTTAACATGTGCGATCGTCATGGTATCTCGTTAAACCCTGACGAGTTTAGGCAAAACCCTCTGAATCGTCACGAATATGTTTAAAACAATGACGGCATAAGTATTTAAAGCGTCCTAATTGTGGTTGGATCACAACCCAACCCTAATTTCTCCCTTTAAAAGCTAAAAAAAACCCGACTTTATCTTTACTCTCCTTCATTTTCAGCACAAACCCTAATTTTACAACTATTGATCTTCTATTTCAATCAATCCTTCATACTTTATTGATCAATATGGCCATATGCAATCAACAAATTAGTACAAGTAGTGGTGGTTATGCAAATGATGGAGGTCAACCTAGTGGATTTGGTGAACAAGCTTTAAAGGGCAACGACGGTTATGAAGATGAGCATGAAGAAAAGCCTAATGTCATGGATCCATCTTGGTTGATCTCTGGCGGGAATGAATTATATGGATGGGAATCAGCTGTTGAGGGAATGGCAATTTTTCTTGATAATTTTTTTATTGTAGGTGCGGAACGGAAGCGCCATGCTGCAATTTCTCTACCTCGGGATGAAAGACTTGCCGAACGCATGATTGATACGCATTGGATGAACAACATTAGTTTGTCACCCATGTTGGGACCCCTGTCTCGTGATCCTCCAGCAATCGTCAACAATGTGGATGAACCATTTGAGGTTTGCCTAGTTGGAAAGAAATCTTTGATGACCCAACTTGGGCGGTCTTAGCTGGGTGTGGAACACAGGGACACGACAAGGCAATGAAGGGGTACGATATCCTCAATAAGGGCAGAATATTTGTTGCAGGCTCCGACAAATATGGATACGAAGGAGTTCCTCTTCCTAATGATACCGTTGAAGAGTGATAGCTGCGCATTGGATGAAGATGGTTGACAAAATGCCCATCTTCGGTTATATGTATCGTCCCACCTCCACCAGGATATGCAGATCGAGTCCAAAGGAGGATTTGAAGATTAGGCAACCCTAAGGTAAGGCAAAGACACACCTATGAGTCTATGACCCTTTATTGTTAAGAAAGTGGCGTGTTTCATATTTTACAATTAGTATCGGCATGTCTTTCATTTAAAAACTACTACTAAGGTTTGATTGTAGGTATAAATATTTTATTTTGAAGCTTAATTTGATCGTTTTGTTTCTACATGGTAGCTAGGCTAGTTTGATTATGAATTTCAATTTGAGCTGACAGGGAACTAAATCGTTAAGGTTTGCCAATATATGTGACGACATAGTGTTCATTTCAGAAAATCGTCAGGGTAATAGGATATAACAAGACGACAAAACTTTAAACCACAACAAATCGTCATAGTATTGCTTTAAACTATAACGATTTTGTATGAAACTCAGACAGAGTAGGTTCAAATTGTAACAACAAATCGTCAAGTTTCCTTAACACAACCTGACGATTTCATCAGTGTCGTCACGGTTGATTCTGGTTCTTTGACGATTTCTGTGCAGAGTTTCAGTCCTTATAATATAATGGTTACCACCTTAATGAAAACCTCTAACGTCTCCAAATCAATATTATATAACTGTAGTATACCCGATTAACTTAATAGAATTTAGGGAAGAAAAGTCTAATTAACAAAACAACCCAATTCAACAACTAAAGCTAATACAAAATATGTAGGGAAAGGTTGACATAAGTTCATTCATAAGGATTAAAGACGCGTCGTCCCTTCGTATCCACCATCTTTTGGCCGCGAATCATGTTGATGCGTACAACCCTATCACATTCAATACAACAACAACTATAGTGGGGTTTTTCCTGACGTTGTGTATATATATGACGTTGATGAATCACACAAGGATCATCCTCGCGAAATTGGTGGTGGGTTTTGATGATAAAGCTCAGAAGCAAATGGAATTACTGGATACTGACGACGGCTGGGTTCTTCATGTGAGATAATTCTTGGGACAGGGGCAGGAAGATATTCAGGGACATAATCCACCCGCAATCGTCGTGGGGGAGGTCGATCAATGAGTTCATTCATTTGACGTCGTGTCTAAATCGCAAGTGGATGATCAAGGCGCATTGGTAGTGGGGGTTCATGATCAACCTCTGAACCAAATGGATACCAAGGAGGACTGAGCTCTTCGAGGCTAGACAAAATAACAATGACCATGAAAGATATTGTCAAGGTTGTGGTTAATATTATGACGCTTTGGTGGACTGTACGACAAAATAAAAAAATCATCCTAACATAATAATAAGTAGAATGTACGAGAGCACACAAACTAACTAAATAGAATTCAAGGAACAAAAGTTTAACTAACAATTTAGTAGTTCAACAACTAAAGAAATTGAAAACACTTTAAGCAGAGATTCTTCTAAGTTCACTCATTAGGATTGATAACACGCCCAGATCTGGTTACATCCCCAGATCTCTCAATCATGATGTTGTGGCGTATCACCCTTAGACAGGTTGAACAAAAACAACGAAGCCACGGTTCCATGTCACCAACTCTTCTTCGTCGAAGATTGACAACATTATTTGTTGAAAACAATGGTATAAAAACAAAGTTATGTTCAACAACGTTTTCCTCAGTTAATAGTGGGAGTGGTAATGGAACTAGCTCACTCTGTCACTACAAGAAAATTGGCTTTCAGCGATAATCAACTTTGTCGCAAAAAATATCATTTTCGTCGCTAATTCTATTTACCGACGATTTTTTTTTGTCGCCTGAATTGTCGGTAAATGCTGGTCGCTAAATGTATATAGCGACAAATATTTTAATTTCGTCGCCAATGTGTACCAGCGACAAAAATAAAAATTTATAGCTGTATTGTTCTTTTTACCGACCAGAAGAAAATTTGTCGCGGAAGTAAATTTTTGGCGACAAATTTTTTTTGTCGCATAATTGTTATTTTTCTAGCGACAGATCTACTTTATCGTTGAATGCAGTTTTATTGGGAGTTCAGGACCCATTATCTTGCAGCAAATAGATACAAATGAGACTAACACATTTAAAAAGAATTAACATTCATTTTTCATAGCCATCAACGGGCACAAATAATTCTCTTATGTTTACATCAAGGGTATAACAGACTTATACTTTTATATTTCATACATAAATTTAGAAAGACCAAAAGGTAAACTTGGGTAAGCAAATCACCAGTATATGGGCAGTCATTAATGTGTGCCACTTGAGTACAATTTAAGAACAGTATAATCCTAGTGAGAAAATGAACTAACAATGAGGTGGCAATGCTGTTTTAGCAGTGGCGTCCATAGATAGCAGTGGCGTCCATAAATTCTACATGATACTTTTCATGTTGTACCACTCTAGAATTAAAAATTCATCCCAACAATTTTGAAATCATGTAGCGAACATTGCAACTCTCCTCCTAAACCTGCATTTAGCGTTGCACAAATGTTTGCATCTGCAACAATAACCATCAAAGTAAGAAACTTGTCTATCCAAAACTACACCAAGTAATCCGTGCACAGAACAAAAGTCTAACTTAAATCTCGGTTGATGGCACAGGATGATGATGGCATAGGAAAAAAGATTTGAAATTTATGTCCCCGTTTAATCAGATGTCGCAAAAAATTATTCCTAGGGAAAGAAAATGAAGACACCGAAAATAGTTTCCACCCAAAGCTTCATTAATGCTTGAGAAAACAGATATCTTATTACTTACAATCAAATGATTCGCACACCAGATGCATGCCGACAATGGGCAAGTTGTTACTTCATTTGGACGACACCCACTTAATCCATTAAGAGAAACAGAACTAGCCAAGTAATTCAGCAAGCAAAACTGCATTCTCGTGGGCATACTTTATCAGTCTACAACACAGCTTGTACACAGAAGACGATGAGGCAATGATATCAGAACACTAGAATATTAATTTTGAAAATATGTGTAGTGAGGTAATTGGGAGAACTTACAAATGTATCTCAGTTCAGTTTCTTAGTGATGAAAGCACAACTCTGTTCCATACCTCTATGCCGTCGCTGCACCAAAGAAACTCTACACAAGTTTTAAAATTGAGACTAGATATTGGTTGCGAGTCTTACTAATTAAGAAAATTTAATAGCACAATTCAGCGTTGCAGCATATAGACTAGATATTGGTTCTGAGTCTTACTAATTAAGTCAGTCAGTTTACAACAACAAGTGCAGACAGAGTCCAGCCAAGTTTACGCTGCTCTCAACCATGGTTTAGGTAGCGTCTAGGTCAGTTTGCTGCGACTAGTTCACAGCTCACCCTGGCTCTTTCTATGGGTTCCAATGGTTCGTATATGAGAAGATTCATGAGGGACTTGAAGAAAAGTAAGGAAACAGAAATTAATGACAGTAAAAGTACTATTATGTCGTCAGTTTGGGCCGTCAAAATCAGTGAAGAACAAGTATTTTTCCGCCGGGTTTTACAAGAGAAAGAAATCATTTCTGAAGAAATGAAGGAGACAGACATTGGGTTTGAGTTGTTCAAATCATGGGTGGTTAGTTTGAGCTGGAAAACCGAAGGAGAAAATGATGCTTTTGCTGATGGGTTATGGATGTGAAGAGATCAGGAAATTAATGAAGCTAGATTTAATAGCATAATTCAGTGTTGCAGCATAAAAGTTAAAAGGGAAAGTAATCCATAATTGTAACATGTTAGAACATTATTACCTTAGCAGCGGTAACGCAGATCGACAGACTGGACTTGTTTCAGCTGGACATCATCACCTGAAATATCACAAGAGTTATTTTTGTGTCAAACACTTCTTTTAAGTAGTATGTGTCATACACTTCTTTTAAGATTAGTATTATGCATAGCAGACATTTATGTTTATCTCCATGAACAAGTTCATGCGACCGAGTACAAAAAGAAATCGTGCTAAGGTTAATAAGAAAACTTTAAGGTACTGCAACATTGTTTCAACTGTAGAACTAGTACCAAGAAAGTTGATTGCGGAACTTCATTGCCAATAAGGCTTTCAAGACACAGTATTACTGAATTTTTTGTTGCCGAATAGCAAACAACCAACTTAGCTCCCTACATCAACAAATAACAATAAGCCGAAAAGATGTGAAACAAGACATAAAGAATGGAAAAGTATCATACTTTCTACAAAGCTTATCTTACAGCAGTCTTGGGCCTTATCCATACATGTCAAAACTCTGAGTCTAGGTTCAACCTGGTGATAAGAACATCAGATTTGCATTTATTTTTCAATTCATCTGTACTGCTGATCAATTTAACATGGAAATCAAACACTTAATGTATATCTCTTTACAGTTCTGATTTGATTATTTCTTTGTACCTTCCAGTATTCCAATCCTACAATCAAAATTAAATTCATTACTGTCGATTACACAATATGTTTGATCCTGATTTAAACAAGTATCAACATCTTCCGGTCTCAATCTACCGAAATTCTGAACAACTTCGATCTTCTCCCTACAAAACCTAATCAAAATCTGTATGATTCATAAACCTGAATGTAAAATGTTCTAAAAAGGAAGAAATCAAGCAATAATAAGCATAGCTTAAGCTCTAAATCTGTAATAGAATTTCTTCGATAGTAAACCCCAACGTAACTCAAATCAGAAAAACCATAATAATGTCTGACTATAAATCTAGACAATAAATTCAACCTTACTAACTAACTAATCCTTAATTAATCTAGCAAAAATTCTAAATCATAAATCAAACAAACTAATTTATCTTTTGAGATTTAGAGAGAGAGAGTACCAGAAAATGGTAGCATCGAATTGGGGATTTGTTAAGATGTTCGAACGGTAAAACGACAAAGATTGTAGCATCGGATTGAATATTTGTTTAGATTTTTCGGTAAAACGAAAACAAAACAGAAATTGAGAGAGTGATGCCAAAACATCAGAGATGGAGAGATCTGGAAGTTTAACTTTCGCCTGAAATTTTAGGGAAAATGAGAGAAGGGGAAAGAGGAAGGAAATGAAAAACTCTAGTTCTTTAATGAGGTGGAGTGAGGAGGAGGAGGACGAGGGTTTAGTTATCGAGGATTCAGTTTCTTCGATACGAGAGGTAAAAGAAGAGAATATAAGATCGTGTCGAAGAGACGGGTAGTTTCTGGGTCATGGGAGGAGTGAGGGGGAGGAATATGGCGCCGATAGCGGAGAATATTGTCGGTGTACTAATAATTTTAGCTATAACAAGAATCTTTGTCGCCGGAAACCTTTTTTTAGCGACAAAGTTAGCTACAAATTTTTTATTTTGTCGACAATTATTATGTTTTTGCGACCACTATTTCAGCTGCCGCAATTGATAAGCCTGTAGCGACCGTCCTAGCTACAAATTCCTACTTTGTCGCCAAAGTTTCGGTTTTTGCGTCAACTATCCAAGTTGTCGCTGTTGATAACCTATAGCGACCAAATTTCATTTGTCGCTGTGGATTTCGTCGCTAATAACTAGTTTTCTTGTAGTGTAATACTAAACTAAATACTAAAGGGTAAAACTGTCACGTTTTATAAGGGGTTTTTGGTTTTGATTTTTGATGACCCTATTTTGTCACCCTTTGAAGCCCCAAAGAAAACTCTGCAGCCCCAAAATCAGCGCATCTATATAAACAAGGGGATCTCTGTCAAATCTCATGGGCTTATACTTGACTTTGGTGCCATGGGCTTTGTCCGTAGGTCGTAGGGTTTTGAAAGATGACCACTATATAAACAAGGGGATCTCTATCAAATCTCATCTCAGAACATCAATCAAACAAGAAAAAACCTTGTCGTCTCCACCTCAGTCTCTTTAGATCTACTCTGATAACCTGCAAAATGATTGTAATGGAGGTACTTTTTGTGAATCAAGTATTGGTTTTATATGTAAATCAAACACAAAATGATATTTCCTTTCGATAGTATATCCATTGTAGTCAAACCACTCCTAATTGTATAGGTAGATTTCAGCTTCTCATAAGAATTTGGGTGGATAAGTTGCTCTTCCTGATTGAATAAAAAAGCTTTACTGGTTGATGGAATTTTTTGTTTTCACTTTGTTTGATAAATTTTCATAATCTATTTATAAAGTTTATGTAACAAGAATGAATAAAGTTGTGTAACAATTTTTTTCATTTTTCTTCTGAATATGCATTTTTCTCTGTAGCCTGTAAAACAACTTCAAGATTACTCTAGTTCAGGCTATGTAAAGAATTCATGTCTTCATTTTGTTTATAATGCAAGATTACTCTAGCAAGCACTATGGTGCTCTTTTTGGATGGATAGTAGGTTACTTTTCTACGCTGTATGTAAATATCCCACAAGATTTTAAAATTGTGATTACATGTGTGACAAGTTTTGGATCGTTTTTACCGGACGGTTACTCACTAGCCACACCAAGCGGTTAGTGAGTAAGCGCCAGTGGCCAATGAGTAGCCGTCCAAATATGGCGCTTATTGAGTAGCCACCTAGGGTTTTTGTTTTGGTTTCTTACCGAAAACCCTACGTTACCTAACATTTCGGTATTTAGTTTGTAACAGACTAAATAACGGAACTGGACGGCTACTCAGTAGTCGGCCCCTTAAAATGTGCGGCTAGTTAGTAGACGCCCCGCAACCATAATAGTTGCGTTTTTGCTTCTTTTTTTTTTTTGACCCACAATGCTGCAATAAGCCTACATTTTGTACACCATATAGTGCTTGCTCTTAGTGAGGTATCCTTGATTTCAAATGTGTTTGCTTAGCTTACACTGAGCTTTGCTGTCACATGCTTGATCAAGTTAGGTCTTACTTCTTAGGGTTTTGCAAGATGACACTATATAAGCTTGGGAATCTCTCTTGTGTATTCTCGGACTTTCATCAAACACAAATCCTCTTTGCCTTCTCCACTCTCCACCTGTCTATGTCGTGTGGATCTGTTCTATTCTTACAAGGGGTTCTCTCTCGATCTCAAGATTTAATCAACAAAACAAACCTTGCCGTCTCCACCTTAGTCTTTGTTGATCAAGTAAATTTTCTCTTCTATGTACAAAATTATTGTAATGGAGGTAGTGGTTGTAGGTACCTTAGTCTTTGTAGACTATTGGGTGTATATGAATTCATCAAATCAAACACATAATGAAATTTCCTCTCAAAAGTATATCCCGGTTATTTAACAAAATGTTGAATGTAACAGGATTGAATAGATGTTGAATGAATTATCATAATGAATTGAATTTGAATGATTGTCTTCTAATGTGTAACAATATGTAAGAATTACTGTCCTCATTTTGTTTATAATTAATGGTAGTCTGTTGATGTTAAAATGGATATCGAGGGATTATCGATCTAAGAGAGATTGAAT
>JAJJMA010164726.1:0-11753 GCA_023529015.1 Papaver nudicaule | reverse complement strand
GAACTTAGACGTGAGAACGTCCTCAGCTGTGATCCATGGACTCTTTGTTCAAGAGTACTCCTTTAGATTCATCCATATCCAACTAACAGTTTGCAAGCAAACCATTGTAATGGACACATGGCACCGAATCTGTCTCATACATTCTTGTACTCACAGTAATTTGTGGGATCAAATACTGGTCATGACACAAGGCCACGTTACACAAGAATACGATCTCAATCGCTATTATCACTACTAAAGTAGTCGACTATTTTGAAAGAATAGAGAAAGTAGAATAGAAGAATATCCATAAAGTCATAACTCCTACTAACCTTTTATCGATGAAGAATAATTGATGTCTTATTTTTCTTCACAGTCTTCGTCTTCAAGGTCTCTACTACTTCGTCTATATCCCAATTCCGAAATCTAAACTCTAGTAGGCTAAATCAAGAATTGAGTTTTGACACCTAAAACTGACAACTAGCTTGACATACCAACGCTAGTGGGTTTGACCGGACAATGCCCTAACAACATTCATTATATCATGATTAGGGTTCAGACAGACTATCCTAGTATAGAAAGACACTTACGGTGAAAACTTTACTATCGACAGACCAGATTACGCCGGAAAACAAACCTAAGATGATATCCTTGTAGATGGTGAAAAATAGAAGAGGGACAAATATGTAAAACTACTCTTCAGTAATGCCTTGCCAAAAGGCGATCGCCTACTCAGGCACATCTTATAGCTCAGAATGCAACTTGTTCTATGAGCTGAGTATACTCTCTATGAGTTCTCTCTCTTATAACTCCCGGTGGAGAGAATGATATCATAGTGCAGTGCTAATAACCCCCACCAACTCATAAACCCATCAATTTAATTACTTCATGTCGACACGCCTCGAAATTCCTCGATATCAGAACAAAATTGCTCACTGGTATGTGGTGGAGAGTTAACAGAGACGCATCCACATGGATTTCCTCTTAAAATACGACTCGACACCTGAGTCTCAATGAAAACCTCAGAAACATCGCGGATCTAGGCCTGTCCAGAGCTCTCTGAGAAGCATACAACAGCCTAAACACACTTAGGCAGGCCACAATCTAAACACGGAATGGTCTAATATACCATGGATAAGCGCACCATGACCTAAAATACGCCATAGCACAAGTGCACAAGTATGCCATAGCCAAAGTGGCATAGCCTGAATACGCCACAAAAGGATTGGCCTTGGTCAAGCACCAAGGCCTCAGCCTCGAAGTCGTGGCGCCGTACTCATGGCGCCTCGAGAAAATTGGCCTTGGCAAGTAGCCCCCTAGGCCATTGCGCCATAAACCATGGCATCATAAAATTGGCCTTGGCCAGCGGCCAAAGCCGTAGCCCCCTAGGCCATGGCGCCACAAAAGTTGGCCTTGGCCACTGGCCAAGGCCGTGGCCTCCTAAGACATGGCGCCATAGAAAACTGGCCTTGGCCTGGCCAAGGCCATAACTCCAACATAGTGGCTCCATGATGCATGGCGCCACAAGATCTGACCTTGGCCCGTGGCCAAGGCCGTAGCCACCATGCCATGGCACCATAGCCATGGCGCCATGAGTTTATAGCTTTAGCCAATGGCCAAGGCTGTTGCTATACAGCCACCACATGTGTTTCTAGCGCCACAATCACATTGGCCATAAATCCATGGCCATACAACGTTGTTTAAACTCAACACTACCATGCAATATCTGCATACCACACAAGATATCAAAACATCACACGGGGGGATAACTTTAGGGGTATTGATCTGGCGGTCTACGACAGTTAGAAAGAAACTGATAGAGATGATGGACAATTACGAGAAGGTGGTGCTGAGTTGACATGTTCTACACTACTCTAGCAGTTACAGAGCACAACTCATGTCCTCCACTCTTCCACGACTTCCACCTTCTCTGTCGAGAGATTAGGGTGAGTTCAACACTATAAATAGAGGCTCCCTCTATCTTCCAAGACTAAATATCTTTCCAGAATATCTTTTCAGAACAACTAGAATCTTCAGAATAACCACAGCCTCAGGGCATACACCTGAGTATTCAACACGTTTCCAGCCTTGGAGATTTCCAGTCACCCTCACGACAAAGATCTTGAAATCTTACACCCAGAAGTACACATCCTCAACCTGATCTCAAGTTTCTTTCACTGTTTCCCTCCCTAGATCAACCTCTATCCTCTCTGTGACCGAAGCAAGACTTGAACGACCATTGACTTGGTTTAGGCTTGTCTTGTTCGATTTTGATATCGAGCACTACGAAAGTACCCAGAGACGGTGCATTGTTTTTCAGGAAAAAACATTTGGCGACCACACTGGGAGATCAATCTCTCGGTCCCAGAAGGTTTTCCTTGAAGAGACACTTACTCTAGGGATGACGTCGCAAGAAGTTCATCTCACTACGCCAACCTACATCGAGAGCTTCACTGCTTAAGACAAACCAGTAAAGGAGGAAGCTACCCTTCTCATCGAAAAGCTATGCGAATCCTGCATTTCTCAAAGGGACAACGTGTAGATATGTTTGATGCTCTTAATCACATCGCTTTTGAAGCAAACCTGACTCCAGTCATACCCATGATCTCCGAGATTTCCATAGCAGCCGATCCACAGACGCAAGACATCACCTTCACCGACGAAGATATGATGGCTGAAGAGGGACACAACCAAGCCCTCTACGTAACGACTCACATCAAGGGTACGGAGTTCAAAAGGGCGCTAGTCGACACCAGAGCAGGATCCAACATGATTTCTCTCAAAACTCTTAAAATCGCGAAGATCCCTAAACAACAAGTAGTCTACCACCCAATCATGATGAAGGACTTCGAAGGGAACAAAACGAGTACCTATGGACATGTCCACTTGGAATTAATGGTAGGGCCCATCCACACGAAGGCTAAATTCCATGTGATCGAAAAAGAGCCTGAATACCACATGATACTGGGAAGGCCATGGTTACACGAGAATAAAGTCGTCGCTTCCACCTACCATCAGTGCTTGAAAGCGGTTCTGAACAAAGATATCGTTCGTGTGACTGCATCTCTCTCTCCGTACTCATCAATATACGGCGCCGAGTTCGTAGACCCAAAAGACGAGGCATCCCAGTGCCAAAACAAGATCTACAACATCCCCTCCCAAATTGGACGTCCCTGGAGAGACACGATCTACAACAGCTGTCAGACCAGGACGTGAAACGGGGGGAAGGAGGAGGTAAAGCAGCAACGTACAAAAGAACAGGAAATTTCGTGACAACCCTGGATACTAAAGGAAGAATGGTTTACCTCCGACGTCAATGTTAGAAATTAGCACGAGAGACTAGTCATAGCTCTCCCTGCCACAGAGAATGTAACTATAATGAACAACAGATCGATGACGAGGTCCAGGAGGCACCTCCACAATTGCAAGATGGGACGGACTCCACCTCCGATGCACTTGAAACAATCAACATTGGAACAGAGGAATCACCCCGACCGATCTTCATTAGTTCAACCTTGTCACCTGAGGAGCGCGTCGAATTCATAAAGTTGTTGAAGGAATAGTAAGACACGTTCGCTTGGACGTACGAGGAGATGTCAGGACTCGACGAAAAACTGGTAACACATCACTTATCTATCACCCCGGGTTCTAGACCAGTCAAACAACAACTGAGGAATTTCAGACACGACATAAAGGAACAGATAAAAGCCAAAATACAGAAACTGTTGGCGACAGGGTTCATCAAACCAATCCAACACACTACCTGGCTGGCCAATGTAGTACCCGTCAAGAAGAAGAACGGTCAAATACGTTGCTGCGCATACTTCATGGACCTGAACAAGTGTTGCCCAATGGATGATTTCCCGCTCCCGATCATCGACATGCTCGTGGACGCTACCAGTGGACATGCCAAGTTCTCTTTCATGGATGGATATAACGGGTATAATCAAATAAAGATGAATGAGCACGACGCCTCGAGAACAACATTCCGGACGCCTCTCGGGAATTTCTACTACACGGTTATGCCCTTCGGTCTGAAGAACGCGGGAGCTACTTACCAATGAGCAATGACAGCCATCTTCCATGATATGATACACAAGCAGGTCGAGGATTACGTGGATGATATAGTTGTGAAGTCTAAGACCAGGACGTCTCACCTGGAGGTCTTACGATGAGTATTCGAACGATGTCGGGAATACAAACTAAAGACGAACGCTTTGAAGTGCGCCTTTGGTGTTTCTTTAGGGAAGTTTCTCGGATTCCAAGTAACTAAAGAGGAAATCAAGGTTGACCCATCCAAGACCCAAGTTATTACCACCATGCCGCCACCTAGGACGGTCAGGGAACTGAAGAGCTTCATGGGTAAGGTATCCTACATTCAACGCTTCATCCCAGGGCTTGCTCAATTTGTAGCCTCGTTCACCCCACTGCTGAAGAAAGAGGCTAGTTTTGTATGGACATTCGTCCAACAAGAAGCATTCCCCAAGATTCAACAATTACTCTTGTCATCGGCGGTCATGAAGTCTCATGTACGAGAACGACCACTACTCTTCTACACTGCCTCGAGCGATGTCTTGATTGGAGCGCTGCTAGCACAAGAATTCGAAAGAGGAGTTGAGTGTACGGTCTACTACATCAGTCGTACTCTGAAGGATGCGGAACTTCGATGCCGCAAAACCAAAAGAGCATGCTTGTCCCTGGTTTTTGCGGTACAAAAGCTTCGACACTACCTCCTTTCCAACCGAGTTGTCCTTATCGCGAAGGCGGATCTCATCAAATTTCTCCTCTCGAAACCTGCCCTGATTGGGAGACCAGCAAAGTGGTTATTACAGATGTCTGAGTTCGACATAACTTGTGAAAAAACAGGGATACCGAGATACACCACCAACTTTTTGTTTTTCGTAAACCTAGTTGATTATGGTTGTTTGAACGATATCACAAATCAACAACCTGAGTATATTTCAGAGAACCGAACCTTAACAAGAACGTAGTTCTCGTAGATCTCAATAGAGACGGATTCATTCAAAGGTTATGAATCAACAAACTTGCACTTACTTTTATTATATAGATCACAGACAATATAATGCAGAAGGGAAAAGTAATGCAAGACACCAGAATTTTGTTAACGAGGAAAACTGCAAACCTAGCAGAAAAACCCCGGGACCTCGTCCAGATGTGAACACCCTTAGTATGAACGGTATACAGACGCTAGCCTACTCTCAGACTTCGGACTGGACTGTATCGAGACTGAATTCACCCTACAAGAAATTCAGCTACCAATGTGCTCCTACGTCTCTTGGCTCCCACAGTAGCCTACGTACTTGATTCCCCTAGATGATGTCCTTTACAGGCCTAGGAGTTGCTCCACTTCCTTTCGTGAAGACTAGCGCTACCCTGCCTCTAACAAGACGCCTAAAAGTATCCAAGTAATTAAACGAGAATACGATTGTGATTTCCTTTAGACTTAAAGTCAAGGTTAATGGAAATCTATATGTTGAATAGGGCTTATTGATCTAGCCTAAACAACTTTACCTCCGAACGCGTGACGAACTTAGTATGAAACCTAGTTCGTGAATTGCGTTTGGGAACTTCTAGGGTTTACGATACAAGATCTACCTTACGAAGTTTCTATCAAATCTTGGTCGTGATAAGATTGAAAGAATTCAATCGACCCAAGATACAGGATGGAAGTTTACTTCCGACCTGTGTTTCACGATCCTCAAGTGAAGTCTTTTCAATAGTCGTAGTCCTAAAAGGACTTCGAGATGACGACCAACCTTTATGCAAGGATACAAAGATGTGTAGAGGATTGAGATTGTATCTTGCAAAAGGTCGTCTATTTATAGTGATCACCAAGGGAGGCTTTGCTTAAAGTTTAATAAACCTTGAGTATGGCTCAAGCAAGTTCTGGAACTAGGAAAGTCCATAGCTTGAATA
Source organism: Papaver nudicaule (assembly GCA_023529015.1). Taxonomy (NCBI): domain Eukaryota; kingdom Viridiplantae; phylum Streptophyta; class Magnoliopsida; order Ranunculales; family Papaveraceae; genus Papaver; species Papaver nudicaule. The sequence continues at coordinate 5,837 of JAJJMA010164726.1, read as the reverse complement.
CCCATTCTCAATCTTCTAAGAACTTTGGACTAAGCCAAAAGTTAAAGAAGACTCAACCTTGTTTGAAGGTTCGCGACATCTGGTCCAATGCTTGTTTGGACATCGCTTTGCGACTTCTGGTCCAAATACTTAGTTTGAACATCGCTTGGATTAAGTTGTTGAATTCCATGGGCCAAGACACGACAAGTCCGAGAACTAATTATGTCTAGACCGAAAACTTCAAGATATGAAAGTTGGAAGTTTTCGCATGGCTTATGTGAACGCGTTCATGAACGCGTACACAGAGCAGTCCTTAGAGTTCAGGAGAATTCTTGAACTTGTATGTACGCGTTCATGAACGCATTCATACAGACTTAGCTTATTCTCTGAAATCCCAAAGGTGGTATATGTTTCATGTACGCGTTCACCGTTGGGGTTGTTTTTTCAAGAGACAACTCAACATACTCTACCTATACAAATTATCACAAGAGTGACAAATGCAAAGGCGAAAATCCTAGAATACCTTCGGATCATATAAACAACATCATGGACTATTGGTATGATGGAAATGGTAAAAACGATACGGAAAGGGAATACCTTTCAAACCTTCAGCGAGGACGTTATGATTTATCAAGTAGTAAGCTTCGGTCTTCGTCTTCGTCAGTCTTCGTCTCGATTACCTAGAACTATCCTAGTCCGAGTTGTAGAGTAAACTTATCAAGGATTGTGTTTTTGTCTCATAAACTTGAAAACTGACTTGAGATAACAACATCAGTGGGTTCAACCGAGCAATGCTCTAACAGCTTGCATATCTCCGAAAGCCGTCAAGGGACGGGCAGTAGCAGACCTTCTTGCTGCATTCCCGGGAGAAGACTCTACGGCTCTACACGAGGAAGTACCAGGAGAATTCCCCTGAGATAGCGCTGGTGAAAGAAGACACATGGATTTGGTACTTCGATGGATCTGCTACCCCAAACGACAACACTGAGGGAGCCGACGTCTTCCTAGTATCCCCGGCAGGAGAAGTGTTCTCCCATTCATTCAAACTATATTTCAAATGCACCAAAAACTCGGCTGAGTACGAAGCCTTCCTCCTGGTACTATTACTAGCTAAACAAGCAGGCGCAACACACCTCGAGGTTAGAGGCGACTCGAAACTACTGGTGAACCAGATGAACGGAGTAAACTCTCTCAAAGAAGTCACTCTCGCTCCTCACAGGGCTAAATCACAAAGGATGCTGGACCATTTTGCTGGCACCACCATAATACACACTGGACGCACCAACAATAGACATGCTGACTGCTTGGCGACCCTGGCGTCAAACTTCAATTCGAAGGGAAAGAGAAGACCGTAACAGTGAAGAGACGGACCATCCCCTCAACCTGGCTAGCGAAGGACGAGATCATACCAGACAACGATTGGCGGACACTCATCGTCGGCATTATATAGTTAAAACATTTCTTCCTCTTCTACGAAATGTTATACCATATGGACCCAGATGGGTCACTGTCGCGGTGCTTGGGAGGACTTGAAGCACAACAACAACTCAGACGCGTTCATAACGAAGTTTGCGGACAAACTCTCATCGTGACCTTATACCGACGACTTCAGAGACTTGGGTACTATTGGCCGACGATGGAAGCACAATTCGGGGCCCTACAAGAGACGTGCCCCAACTGTCAAACCCCTCCACATAAATCTGAAGCCTTGGTATGCCATCCTTACGAAGATTGGAGAGAAACTTTCATCAAATACCTCAACGAAAAGATTCTACCAGCAGATCAACACATAGCCATCCGTCTAATTAAAAGATCCAGGAGGTTTGTCTACCATGAAGGAGTACTATATCGTAAGAGCTACGGGGGAAGTCTACTCCGCTGCTTATCTGACGAGGAGATCCCCATGGTTCTGAAGGAGGCACACGAGTGTGAACACCAAGGAAAAAGGAAGCTGTTTCTACAGATTCATGATAGGTATTACTGGCCGACTATGGAGGATAACGCGGCGTCGTTCGTGCAGAAGTGTCACAGGTGCCAAACTCACGGGAACCTCATCCACACTCCGTGCTTACCTCTACGATCAATCAGTATCCCTTGGCCATTTTAGAGCTGGGGACTCGACCTCATTGGGAAGATCAACCCGCCTTCCTCAAAGAACCATGAGTATATCATCACCGCGACGGAATACTTCAGCAAATGGGTAGAAGCGATACCTCTGAAAAACACAACTCGCGTCACAATCGCGACATTCATCAAAGAATACATCAACTGCAGGTTTGGGATTCCTAAACATATCATTTACTGACAACGGGACACCATTTGTTAACAAAGATGTAGCGAAGTTACTCCAAAGGTACGAGATCCAGCACATTTGCTCCACTCCATACTACCGTCAAGGGAACGGGCAAGCAGAGAGTACCAACAAGACATTGATTCGGATCATCACCAGAACCATACATGACAACCCAAGGTCGTGGCACGAGCAGTTACCTATGGCGCTATGGGCCTACAGGATTTCTCCACGAAGTTCCACCGGGACGTCATTTTATCCGTTAGTCTACGGTGCCGACGCCATACTACCAGCAGAAATTAAAGTACCATCGGCTCAGATTGCAGCAGTAAGTGGTGTCCATTGGAATGAAGCCGAGGTAGCAGATTCAAGAATAGCAGAACTAGACTCTCTGGATTCAAGACGAGCCAAAGCGGAGAAACATATAGAAATGTATCGGAAAAGGCTCTCTCGGGCATACGACAAAGCTGTGAAGCCAAGAACTTTTCAAGTAGAGGACTTGGTGCTGAAGACGGCAAAATACATCCAACAAGATGCCACGACGCCAAAATTTGCTCAAAATTGGGAAGGTTCGTATGTCATCTCTAAGGCATCTGCGAGTGGATACTATAAGATAGTCACTATGGATGGAAAAGCAGAGGGGACTGTCATTAACGGCAAGTGGCTGAAGGCGTACTATGCTTAAAAGGGGAGGCCACTAGGAGATGGAGACCATAACGAAAGGGTCATGGCGTCATGGGCATAGCAACCCACCCCATGGCGCCCCCTAAAAAAAAAAAAAAAAAAAAAAAACAGCGCCATGGGCATGGCGCCCCAACCCATGGCGTCACAATAAGGGGAGGATGGAGATAAGGCCGTGGGCACAAGCCTCCCAGCACATGGAAGAAAAGTAAATCCCGTGAAGCCACGCCATCGGGTACATGCTCACCATTGCGAATTCTCACTGCACCAGAACTTGGCAGAACCTTCTACCGCAACGACATCAAAAGGAATAAAGCACGACCCTACTCAGTCAGGAGGTCACACAGGCGAACTCACGGTCTCACAACGATGGGAACCAGGATTGCATTTGAAGAACGATCAACACAAGGAAAAGATGACGGGCAAACCCAGAGGCATGGGGACTTAGGTCAGAAAAAGAGAAATTTCTTTCTTTTAGATAAAATGCCAAATTTTATTTGGAAAAAAAAAAAAGGAAAATTAATACACTTCGTTCATAGAAGCCATAGTTCTGATAATGAAAGAAACAACATAACACTTTCTCAAACCTAAGCCTTTCCCTCATCAAGATGTCAAAACCCAACCTTCAAAACAAGCCGTCCAACAAAGAATAGTCCCGCTTATAAAGCATCTCCAGCCTTTGGCGAAAAACATTGTTCTTCTTCTTCAAACTCTCAATCACCTCATTAACCTTGTTAGACTATTCAAACAAAGCATGTTCCTTAGCCCATATGACTTTCAACATTCGGCCAGCCTTATCAGATACCCCTTCCAAGTCCCTTTCGGCACGGAGGAGATCCTTAGAACAAGGGAAGACGTTAGAGACCATCCCAGCACGATCCACCTTCACGATTTCGAGACGCTGACGAAGCCAACCCACATTGCACATCAAAGCCTCTAAAACAGAAATATGGCTCTCCCACCTTTGGATCATTCCAGAGGTTACGTCATACAGTTTTTCCTCTTCCATATCCTTTATTACAGAAAGAAGCAAGGAGACCATGGTCACCATGATGGGAGTATCCTTCATCAACTGGTTGGTAGCGACCGACCATGCTTTTTCCAGATCTTCTCATAAAGATCCGCATAAGGAGTCGGCACAAGGAAACCACCAACAGATCTTTGTTCTTCAGAAAGGGAAACCATCTTTGGCTCGAAGGGAAGACCAGCTCCCGAGTAGTCGACATTATCTATTCCTAGGCTAACCTCGTCAAGAACTGAACCACCATTAGATGAAGGACCATCGTCATCAGTGCCACCATTCTCATCATCTTCGTCCACAGCGACAACCGAAATTGGAGAATAGGTTGGAGAGCCTTTCTGGGCAGATTTCTTCCTCCTGGGAACACTCACACATTTCTTCTTGCGAGGTTGTGTCCCCTGAAAGGCGGAACAACATTTGGTTAGCAGACAACGAAAGGAAAATACCAAGTTAGGGACGAGATAAAAGATTTACTGGGTCTCTTGTTGGAGTCTGAGCAGGCGAAGGAACCTCTTTAAAACTCGACCTTCCAGCACTCAAGCGACCTAGACTTCGAGTCACCATGACTCTACACTGCAACATCACCACCCTTGTTAGGTGAACACACATACACACGTGATAAAATTACAGGAAGACACTCACCGGACTTGGAATCCACGTCCTTCGTTTCATGTAGGCTTCCCTCTGTGGGGACGAACCAAAATTGCTCTCGTCAGCCATGATTTCAGAAATCCTTCGTTTTGTATAAGCTCTCTTCTGTGAGGACGAACCAGAATTATCGCTGCCAGCCATGGATCTCAGAGATCACACACTACAAAGAAACTTGTGCAGAGGGGCGAGTACGATAGTTATAGTGTTGCACTCACTATATATATACAAATACTCGCTACGAAACCCTAGAAGATGGATACACTACACATCAAGCGGGATGCTAACTCAATCCCGGAACCTGCGCAAGATAAAGACGAAACGATGCTGCATTCAAAGTTCTGGTCAAAAACTGCCAACAAACTCATACGAGATTCTTTCAGAGATTTCAAATGAAGAGGAAAAGAAGGAACTCGTACTAATAAACCGGTAATTCTCGCCTTTTCTTTCATTAACAACGTAAAACGTGACCTCATACCCATATGGAGCTAGAAACCCTAGGAGCTCCTTGGTCAAGTCAAAAGATGCCTACGAGAACCATGAGGCCACATCAAGAGCACCCCAAACCTGGCATTAGCCACACAGTCTTTGCGCGTCGTATGTTACCTACCTTGCCCTACATCACGTAGAGAGGTAGAGAACCCCTATCTAATAACACATATGTATTTGTATACGAACTTATCTTTAGTTCTGGTTCATGGTTGTTAGCACCAAGATTCGATTCTTCGTAATCCTCTGCCGGTATTGAATAGAAAACCTAAGGCCATCAGAGTTACTTTCACCATCCAATGCTTAATATGAAACATTACTGTTCCACACTAACCAGGGGACTTAATGTAGATGGTGAAAAATGGAAGAGGTACAAAGATGTAAAACTACTCTGCAGTAATGCCTTGCCAAAAGGCGATCGCCTACTCCGGCACATCTCTATAGCTCAGAATGCAACCTGTTTTACGAGCTGAGTATACTCTCTATGAGTTCTCTCTTATAACTCCCGGTGGAGAGAATAATATCATAGTGCAGTGCTAATAACCCCCATCAATTCATAAACCCATCAATTTACTTCATGTCAACATCGCCTCGAATTCCTCGATATCAGAACTAAATTGCTCACCGGTATGTGGTGGAGAGTTAACAGAGACGCATCCTCACGGATTTCTTCTTAAAATACGACTCGACACCTGAGTCATAATGAAAACCTCAGAAACATCGCGGCTC